>JANJYP010020400.1:0-14294 GCA_024605115.1 Rastrelliger brachysoma | reverse complement strand
CAGCGTCTTGATTAATAAGATTTCATCCTGATTTTTGTTGTAAATAATATGCCCAATTAAAAAGTGGACTAAATTCATTATTTTCATCATCAGGGGCAGATCATCTGAGCATGCATGATGTTTTTCTTAGTAGCGGTGCACTTAATACTCTCCATTCAAAGACTCCTCACTCACCTAGGTCACTATGATCGTTGCTACAGAATAAATCAAATAAACCAATAAGATGAACAACTAAATGGTGTTTCACGTATGATGAGGCAGAAGAGTTCTTGTTTTTGGAGGGCTGAAGATGCCCAGTTTGTGATTGTTTCATATTTTTCAATCAGTCATCATAACATCTATATTTTTGCTACAAAAATTGTCAAGACTGAGNCTGAAGATGCCCAGTTTGTGATTGTTTCATATTTTTCAATCAAGTCATCATAACATCTATATTTTTGCTACAAGAATTGTCAAGACTGAGTCTGCAGTTATGACAGCAGCTCTCAAAAGTAACATCAGCTATTTTGCTTGTTGAAATTGTTTCACTTTGCAAATTACCATTAAAATACAGGCAACTTTGCAAATTACCATTAAAATACAGGCAATACCATTAAAATTGAGGCTTACGGGATAGAATTCATTATGCTGGTGTTCTGTCCCAGTTAACTGTAATTCTGCCACTGATAGTTGGCAGAAAAGTTCTCATTCTGCTCTCACACTCCTACTGTTACACTAGAGAAACTGAACACCTGGGCAGAGGGGATTTGGGAGGAAAAGAACAATGTGAACATGCATAACTTGGATTGGTCTCACGAGATGTGGAGGAAACAAAAACAACACAAAGGTGTCTTAAAGAAACGAGAGAGGTAAACAAGATTATGGAATCTTGAGAATCTGGTTTTTAAAACACCATTAGTCACTGGCAATAGTGCTAATCCAGTCAAAAGAATAGGATGAGAACAGGTGAAAGGTTGGTACAGTAAAACCAAAACCAAGCTGTTTGTCTTTTCCTTACATTCTGAAGGATTTATTTACATAATAACATAATTATAGATTACCTGCTTTCTGAACTTGTGAGGTGTTTAAATATGACCCCAGCCCTCAAAACGATCCGACCCTTTATCCTCATCACTGAACTGATTACGCTTCTGCAGAAGTTACACCACCTATGATGGGTTACTGGACAAGAGCCTTGGATCTGTTCTGTTTTCATCATATAATATATCTCTGGGCCATTTGCTTAATTCCTCCAAACAGTATCTGTAAACATTACATCATAGAGTATGACATGTAGCTTTACTTCTCAGTTAAAACATGTAGACGTCTAAGAATCTCCGTAACTGAACACGACACAGTGTTTACAGGAGGGACCGCATGCAATTATTATATTAGGAGGATTCATTTTTGTCGACAGTGTAATCCTGAAACAGTGAAACAGAGGATCTAATTCTAATGTCTAAAATATATGACTATAGTGTTAATTTGTTGAGTGTCTGCTATTCAAATGCTATTAATTTATGTATCTGCACAGAACACACCTCTGCTGTTAATACACCTCTTGTTTTTCACTCATTTTCTGCTAGTTTAAACACCATGTGTATTTTCTGCCTCTCTCTTTCTCCCTCTCTCAGCTGGGGCCTCTGGAGCCCTACAAAGCTCTCATTATTGAAATGCCACAATGGTCTTTCCTGTTGCCTAATACACACACACACACGCACACACTGCATTCACTGTTCATGCACTGTTGCTGTTTGTGTATGTAAGCATGGAGGATGCAGTAACACATTGATATCTGCCTGACCTTGTGAATTCCACTGAGAATTAGACAAGTGTGACTATAGTATCAGGGTGGTACCAATGTAGGTCAAGTCATAATTAACAAGTAATAGTGTAGACAGGGTGAGCTGACACACACACACACACACACACACACACACACACACACACACACACACACACNCACACACACACACACACACACACACACACACACACACAGGTTACAGAGGGTAGGTTTAACAGTGAAGATAAAGAGCCAAGACTTTGGGACAACATCATCCTGGGTGGAATTGAAAACATCTATTTTAACAATATTTAGTAATATAAATTTGAGTGGCTGAGGCAGATGAGTGGAACAGACGTTTTAAAGGCTTAAACAAAATGTATAATTGAATATTGTCTGCATAACAATTAAATTAGATACCTTAAAAATGGCGTATTATGTGCCCAAGCAGAAGCAGTGCAGACAGCAATGGGAACATTTTAATAAGAAGTGGTTATTGTTTAACTTTCCTTCACAAAGAATTGGGTACTACATTAAGGGACTAGAGGAGGTTTTATATATTGTACTACTAACCAGATTTGCAAGCACCTATAGTGAGACTGGAGAAACATTTTCCACAATTGTTATCCAGGAAGCTTGAGGTGTTGCTTGTATGTCATTTATCTTATATTACCAAGAAAGGACAGAAAGTGCATTCATCAACTGACCAAATAGGAATGATGGTGTGAAGGACCTGTAACATGTTGAGTGACATCAAAACAGAGATAAATTCAAATTAACATTAACCAACACAACACTATTGTATAGAGAACATTGCATCTATGTTGACTTTTGTCTGTGGCTATGAAACATTCATTTCTCTCTCTTAGCCTCAAACAACTCATTCCCATATAAAAAGAAGGCAGACTTATCTAATCAAATATTGATTCATGCCAACAAACCGATCAAACTTTTTGTTCACATCCCACAGATGCCCCAGCCCTTAATTAGCTATCAGCTGATGATTTGCAGTACAGAGTTGCCATTCAGAAACGTAATAGGAGAAACTCCCTGAATTCCTCTCAGAGAGAGGTAGGAGCAACGTGTAGACCAGCAGACTACCAATCCCCCTGCAGAGCTTTAGTCCCAGAGCCAGACACAGTCATCATGTCCTCCCCGGAATACATTCGGTACCATGGCCTTCTCCTACCCCCTCAGGCCCACAGCTTCGAGAGCTTGGAGTATGCCCAGAATTTCTCTGTGGAGGACACTGATGTGTTTGCTGTGACTTACCCTAAATCAGGTACAGTGGATTATTTTTCATAGCTTCTCTCTTTTTAACTGGTTGCGTGTTTTACAAACTTCCTTGGGAGCTCACTGTAGTAAGAGTTTCCACCTGTTTAGGCATGATGGTAGCATATTGTATTCTCAACTCAAACAATGTAACTTCACCATGATGTACTAAGAAAGTCTGATAGATAGTATCATGCTTAAAATTTAGACTATAATTTTGTTTATTGTTCCCTTTGTTTGATAATAATAGTGATAAAAATAATAATAGTTATAAAAGTAAGACCCGGTTCACTACAACCTTTCATTCTATTCTAATCAAAGTGTGCATAGACATTTAAATGCAGTACAATATATCATTATTATAGCAATATTGTGATATGAGACTAATAATTGTCTTAGACACCGGATTCATGATATCTAATATGGTGTTATGTAAGTGCTGCCTTTTCCTGGCTTTAAAGGCAGCATTAAAGTAAAGTGATGTAATTGTCTAAATTTACCAGACTGCTGCAGTTGCGATTTATTCTTTATATCCACATTACTGATGATTGTTTATCACAAATGTCATTTTGTTTATGTGCTCACTACAATATTGCAGCAATATCAATATCGAGGTATTTGGTAAAAAAAAAAAAAAAAAAAAAAGGTGATGTTTGATTTTGCTCAGCTATATAACATACCAATCATACGTCAATAGAGGCAATACAAAATTCATAAATCTGGGAAGGAATTACATAAAAGGCACTTTACAGCCCATTGAACTCAATGAAACAAGTGTTTTGGCAGGGTATATTCTAAAACACAAAAAACAAAACTTACCTTATTTATAATATGTGTCTTTGCGATGTGGTCGTGGTGACCGTAAACGCAGCTGAAATCAGTCAGCAGATTTGTCCAATCATAGCTGTCAAATAGTGCATACTCCGCCTATTACACAGGTGTAGCAGCGTGGTAGTATGGGTAGTGGTAGCGACAACAAAGTCCACCCATTTAGAGGGGATAGTTATGATTGGTCAATTTTACTCGGCCATGTTTGCCCCATGGTTTGCCTACAAATCATAAAGCTGATAGAATTTTCCTCTGAGTAACTTCGGAGGCGCAAAATGCTCATAAGAGGGGTTTCTTTTAATTAACCCTGCACCTTCCAACACAATCTGAATAGACATTTTTGTGTGGTCATGTCCTCGGTAATGTTTTGTGGGTCGATATAGTCACCATACAGTGGTAAAGTATGGGTTTAAAAACAAAAAAAAAAAAAACGTAAAATAAAAACAAACCGCAATAACTGAAAGTTGTAGTTATATTCCTCCCCTTTAACCAAAATAACACACAAAGGTCCTTCCCCACTGGTTAAAAATTATTTGACGTACATCCCCTGTTTTTCACCACCACCCTGCTTCTTATAGGCAGAGGCTAAATAAACAAATAACAAAATAAACGAACTAAATAACTGTCCTCGTAATATCTGAAGCCCAACGCGCCTTGGCTCATGCATCTTATATTTTTCCCACACAACTTGAACGCAGCAGTACACCAAGTGTTTGAAACTGTGAACTCGGTGCTATGGAGTAATTCAAAGCTCACAGCATAATGTCGTCTGGAGAAAAGTATTTACTGTATCGTGGACAGATGGTTCCGAAGGAGACTCACTCCTTAGAGAGCCTGAAGTTTGCGGAAGAATTCAAGTTTAAAGACGACGACGTCGTGGCCGTTACGTACCCGAAGTCAGGTCAGTGTTTGTAAGTTTTTAGCTTAAGAGTAATGCTACAAACTTTATAAAAGTCATATGATAAAGTCTAAAGATAAAGTTAGACCTCCAGCCTTCTCCTGGTGTCCCTGCAGGATGAACAAATGTCTGCACCATGGATACAGGAACCCTGCAGTGTGCAGGGAGTGTGGGAACCCTTCCCTGCACACTGTAAGGGTTAACCGTAGTGTTGATTTGCTAAGTGGATCATAAACCTATTAGCCAAATGTCCATTTATACTTCTATGCATGCAACAGTTTCCCCCTCCTAACTTGGTGGATAATAACGCTTTTAGACATTTCTTCCAATTTCGTCCAAGCTTCCCAATTTCTCTCTTTGTTAATTGGAGAATACCAGTGAAACATTACCTGCTGCACTGCTTACTCTAACAGTGTTCTCATTGTATGCCTAAGACATAAAACCAATTTGTCTTTGAATACCATACTGAAATTTGATACCATAATCATTTTGTATATCATTGAATTGTATTATATTGACTTTAATCATGTTGAATGGCACTGCATCAGAAAAGGGGTTAATATATCTTACCTCATTGGTAGGTGCTTTATATCTAATGTATCAGAAAATTAGCACTGCTTCAAGATATTTATGACGTTTTTCTTCTCATAAATGTACTGGAAGCAAACACTGTTTTCAGTCACTAATTCCACTGGAAACACTGAGAGGAGTGTAGGTAGCTGCTCAAACATTTCCTTAGTGACTCACTGTAGAATTTAACAACAGATGTGCTCCAAATATGTTGTACACCAAAACGAGTTGTCCTGATTTATTAATTTATAAACATATCTTTTGAGCATCTACCCTAATAAGTCTTCAAGTATGTGTCAGAAGTGGAATTAGGGTTTGGAAACAGATGATTTTCTTTTCATAATATACTGAATATCATACAGCAAACATTCAGTTCCTCTAACACTCATAACGGAAGTGTATGCTGACAGAAATGACATAGCGACTGGTTTTATTAGAGGAACATGAAGCTCTCAGGAAGCGGTTTCATCCCCAGATGCAACAGTGCTTCAGAGCAACACTGCAGCATATACAGAAAAAACCTCAAAACAGAATTAAATAAAGCTTATAGGACTGACATGACATCTAAATACCACTAAATGCTGTAGAAATTCTCAGAAAACCATTAGGTTCATGAACACTGGCTGGGCTGGTTTATTTTGTTTGGTGAGTATTCATAAAATGAACAGTTCTGTATGTTTAAAGGGTATTTAAAGTCTAATATTTGACATACACCAACGATTCTTTANTGAGTATTCATAAAATGAACAGTTCTGTATGTTTAAAGGGTATTTAAAGTCTAATATTTGACATACACCAACTATTCTTTACTTTTTTATCTTGCAGTTTTTTCTCCAATTGTTTACATACCAAGATGAAAATTTGCACACAATTAACACATCTTACATGCAAGAAGCGAAACGTCTGCCCAGAGTTGCACAACGATAAGCACAGACTCTGTTTCACACTTTTTTCAGAAGATTACACACAGTGATTTTCAAAAGGTTACTTACAAAGCCCTGGCTTGCCAATGACTTATAAATACATCGTTGTACAAACACAAATGTGCATGTCCATACACAATGTGATTCTTGCCAATGACGAAGTCCTCTGTCCTGATGCAGCCAGACGGAGAGATGATGATTAGTTACACTATTGTTGTTGTTGTTTTAGTTTTTCTTTACAGTTCCTGGAAGTGAATGTACTTCATACAGTCATTTTCATTTGTCTACAGATAAGAAAACTACTGTTTTGTTCAGATTTTTCTTGTTGATTGACTTGTTACTATAACTTTAATATTTTCAGCCTGCAGCATCAGCATTGTGCAGTGCTTAGTAAGTTTATAGTATTTGTGTATTTCTCAGTATACCTCAAAGGTAACCAGTCAGTATATTTATGTCATCGAAATGTTCCCATAACCATGCTCTTAAACAATATTGCAAGCTGCTTTTTTATTAAAAGGTGCAGTGTTTGGTGTTTTCTATAAATCCAGAACATTTGAAACTTCCTCAGAGACAAAACACAGGAAACACTTGGATGTGTTTCCTGTATCTGAATACAGATTTTCAGCCCATCATATTGTGTACATTTTTAAGGGTGAATATCATGTCTGTTTCTCATCATTACTGAAGCAGTCTCTCCACCGCCGTGTGTGATATTGCTGTTGCGGAGGATGAGTGACTTTTAATTGTTTTGCCAACTGTAGAAGTACCATGTGGGTACAAATTAATAGCAAATGTCTCGTGTTTATTTATTGTAACTGTTTGGTGTGTTTGGTGTAACTGAAGCTACTGAAAATTTTTTTAAATTTTTGATCCATTTTAATTATAATATTTCTATTTATAATAAATAGAAGAGCCCAAATTTGACTCATGTTGACATGAGAACAAAATAAATACCTAATCTTTCCGGCCTTTTTTTTTTTTTTTTTTTTTTCATTCCAAGTCTCTCATTATTAACACAGCATGATCTCTGCATCTCCTGAGAACATTTTGTTTCTGTTGAATTTTTGGGTTGGTTCTACTCCATCATCACGAATGTGGCTAATGATGTACATATGCACCACGTCCTCCTTTAAAACCTTGTGGGGAGGAGCTCGTTGGACTGTACAGTAAGATCACGAAGTTTCCTAACTAGGTAGCGAGGCAAGAGTGAAGCATCAGCTTGAAGGCAGACATGTCCACTGACAGGTTTATTCGGTACCGTGGCATCCTTGTGTCCTCTGAGGCTCACAGTTTGGAAAGCTTGGAGTATGCCCAAAATTTCCCATTTAAAGACACAGATGTGTTTGCTGTGACTTACCCCAAGTCAGGTACAGTCTATTCATCTGCATGTATTGTACTTGTATTGTACTGTAATTACTATAGTAGGCTTTAGTAGCTCCTGTATTTGTGACTTTTTTCATAAATACGTGTAACATACTGGACTCATGTCAGTGGACATGTGTTGCAGTGTTATTTGTAAGGACTATAGTGCAAACGTTTTGGTGCTTAGAAGTTTTAGGCAAGTCAAGTGTATTTGTACAGCACATTTATGCAACATGGCAACTCAAAACAGCTTTACATATAATGTAAAATGAGAACATAAAAAGCAATTTAAACATACATTATTTAAAAACAAATGAGAAAGAATTCAAAACAGATGTAAAAGAGAAATAAAACAGGAAGGAAGCTAGAACAAGAGCTTAGAGTAAAAATATGTAAAATAACAGGGTAATGTTATAGTGTAGTTAATAAAATGTGTCAGCAAACATGATATCTTCAATGTTGATTTAAAGGCAGTGAGGGTTTTGGCAGACCTGCAGGTTTTTGGGAGTTTGTTCCAGATAGTGGGGACATAGAACCTAAACGCTGCCTCGCCCTGTTTACCTGTAACTCTAGATACAGATAGAAGACCAGTACCAGATGACCTGAGAGGTCTGGATAGCTCATAGTTGAATAGGAGATCAGAGTCAGGCCCTAAACCGTTTAATGCTTTGTAAACCATCAGCAGTATTTTGAAATTTATTCTTTGAGAAACTGGAAACCAGTGCAACGTTCTGAGAATTGGGGTGATGTGGTCCACTTTCTTGGTGTTAGTGAGGACTCAAGCAGCAGCGTTTTGAATCAGTTGTAGCTGTCTGATGGACTTTTTACTGAGACCTGTAAAGACACTGTTACAATAGTCAAGCCTACTGAAGATAAATGGACAAGTTTTTCCAAGTCTTTAGTTTTCATTTAATAAAAAAAAGGTGGAAAACACTGCATATTGGGAGCTGTTTCCTAGGGACATAACTTCATTAGCGTAACACCAGCATGCAGTGTGTGAGTGCATTTATTTCCCGTTCTCATTTTGTTGCTGAAGACTTTAACATTCTGGCATCCACGTAAAATAACTGCTGGTGTACCTAAAATGAGTTGGATGTCTATTAAGAAAAGGTCAAACCAAGACAAACTGGTTGTTAAAAAATGGGGCTGATTACTGGTAAGGCAAGAGCGCTCATTAAACTCCTTTACTGCTGTGTGGTTCTGATGACGTGTCTCTCTCTAGTCTAGAGATATTAATAAACTCTTTGGTATGCATGCAGTCACTCCGGCTTTGCTTTTTTGACCCTTCAAATTCAACGACTCTTCTGAAACAGTATTTCCCCTGCAATAATACCACAAGTCTTATAAAGCTGCTTTCATACGACTTATAGTATGAGGGAGTGGATGGATGACGGACAGTAAAGATTCCTGGATGTATGCAATCAGCAGTCAAAGTATTCAGTGTTTCCTAATATAATGTTAATATAATAAACAATAAACATTTATATAATTCTGTTATTTTCTGCAGGTACAATCTGGATGCAGGAGATCCTCCCGCTGGTGCTGAATGGAGGGGATCTGAAACCGATCCAAAGCATTCCTAACTGGGACAGAGTGCCCTGGTTGGAGGAGAAAAGGCTGTCGGTAGTTGTGGATCAGTTGACATCTCCACGTGCAATGGTCACACATTTTCCCTACCACCTAATGCCCCCCTCCTTCCACACTTCTAAAGCCAAGGTAGAGGCTTTTTATGATATTAGGCCCTACATAAAGCAGCTACTAAATATTGAGTTACTGGCACATAAAATGATGTTGCACTTAACGTTGCATTTTGTCTATTTCCTCTCTGCCTCTAAGGTGATCTATGTGATGAGGAACCCGAAGGACATCATGGTGTCTTCTTACTTCTTCCATCAGATGGCAGTTTTCCTTGAAGATCCTGGAACCTTTGATGAGTTCATGGAAAAATTCCTTGAGGGCAGAGGTCAGCAGTCACATATGCAGTTTACTCTAAGAAGTACATACAATTCTGCTGTAGATATAAAATGGCTTTAGAATTTTGATGTATTACTTAAAAATTTGAATGTTGAAAATCAGGACCTTCTGACAGTTTAATATGTGAAAGACAAAGCAATCTGCATTTATAATTTGGTCCAATGCAGTGATGTTTGGAAAATGGACTGATCACGTGAAAGGTTGGAGACACACAGATCTGGGAGACAGAATCATGTACATCACATATGAAGAAATGATTCAGGTAATAAACTCCTCAACATGCATACAACTTGATGCTCCATTTCAGATTGTAATAAGCTTCACATAAATTACAATCAATGTCCCCACATGTATCGCAATCCATGTCACCACATACTTCACAATCCATGCTCGCCCCCCTTCCCCTTCTAGGACCTTCCTGCAGCTCTAAGGCGTATTTCAGATTTCCTGGATCGTAATCTGAGTGAAGAAGCCATTCAGAAAATTGCAGAGCACTGCTCTTTCAAGACCATGAAGTCCAACAACATGTCCAATTTCAGCCTGGTCCCTAAGATGTACATGGACTCTGACAAGTCTCCGTTCCTCAGGAAAGGTGAGCCTGCATGTGTCATACATCCCCCTCATTGCAGCACACTATTGTTTTAAGAAACACTTGGGTCACTCTTATCTAATACTAATGTGGCAAAGAAGACAAAATGTGTTGATTAATTGAGCTTTGATTGTGCCTACAGTATGTATGTAGTGCTGTTTCTGATTCAGGGATCTTACAGTTATAATGTCTTTGTAAGAGTCAGTGATTATTTTATGGAATGAATAATTAAATTGCCTTGTCTCTCTGATTGAAGCTGATCGAGTCAACAACAATTAATTAGACCTAATGGTGGATTTTCAGACTGTACAAATGTCTGACTTGGTTTTTAGATGTCTACTCCATCATTGATTCATTGATTTGATGATGGTGTGTGTTTGTGTGTGTGTGTGTGTCAGGTGTTGCTGGAGACTGGAAGAACCATTTCAGTTCGGAGCAACTGGCCCGATTCACATCAGTCATTCGCAAAGAGCTGGAGGGTGAGAGCTTCTCTCTGCCGTGGAGCCTGGACTGACCAACAGACAGAACAGGAGTATACAGCATAGCAGAAGTAGTTATAGCAAAATAGGAATCACATCAATCATTCGGATTCCTCACAATTGCTTTTTCCACACTAATGCGCCAGTACCATACATATTTAGTCACCTGCCACTAAACATGATTAAAACTACAGTGACATATCATTTGCTAGCCTGCAGTCACAGTGAACTTTTTTTATGTTCATTACTTTTATTTTTGTACCCTATTGTATTACTAGTAAGTAATATGTAGTAGTACTCGTTTTGTTTGTGATATACCTGTAATCACCTGTTTGAGTACATGAGGGAACAAACTAAATTATTATTGGTTTGTAATGATTTGTTTATTTTATATTAAACGTTTAATCTTTTCTACATCTATTCAACTGTAAGTGGGTTTAATCTTGTACATCGTAGCCTTCACTGTAGGTCTACATTGCATGAGTATCAACTGTACATGTTTAGATGATCCAAAGTTACGGCAGCTTAGTTTCTGGAGATTATTATCAATGTTGAGGTGGAGATAGACTGAAAAATGTTAATCTTAAAACCTGGGCAAGTTAAACAGGAACAACCTGCATGAATGGATACTACAAGAAAACAAATACAAACAGAAGTAAAAGTTAATTACAAACCTTCAAATGGTGGAATAAGGAATAGACATTTTGTGGATATAACACAGTTGGTTAGATATTGTGATTAAAGGATAGCAAAATCTGGACTACATTTTATGGATCATTTACAAATATTATTGAATCAGCAGCTTTTACAGCTGCTTTCACCAGTTCACCCTGTGGTTGCTTCACTGCTCTCATCACCTTTTATGTATAAAACCACAGATAGGTATCTGTTTCAAACAGACAAGTCCATACAAGCTGAGCACACGATTCCAGTCTGACATGAGGCCCCAGAGGGCTGGTGTAAAACAGTGGTCTAACTTTGTGCAAGCCAGACACAAAAATCCTTTACTCAGAAGTTCATGGATCACAGCTGAAAGCATGGACAATAAACAAATCTTCATCTCCTGGTCCTGTATTCATTACAATAACATACTGTTCATTATATTACATAATAGCTTTATAAAGTCATAAATAAAAGCAGAAAACTTTGTTTCATTGCATAGTGTTTCTGTGTATTGAAATCTTCCCTGTCTCTGCCTTTGGATGCCTTTAAATCAGCCAGTCAGTCAGACTTCACACTTTCAGAGACAGAGAAGAGCATTCAGGATTAAAAATGGGTTCATGCCTCTATGGACTCTTATCTCATGTGTTGCTATGGTATTATCACACTGATCTGTATCTCTCACGCTGTATGTCAACCACCTGACTGGCAGTCGAGTTTTTTTTTCTGCCATGGTAATACAGAGCAGTTGCTTACAGTGTTTCACTGTGCTAATCTATCCTTGGGGTGGGGGGGAAAGAATGAAATCATACTTGTTCAAACATGTTTCCTCCTCCATCCTGTAGACAACAACAGAGGCAAAGAGTTTGTGGTACTGTCTGGCAACACACACACACACATGCAAAGTGACCAATCCATGTAACTGTCAACTGTATAATGTAGCTGAAGGCTATAAGTTCATGAGCAGTCACTTTTTTAAAAAAATGCTTAAGCAGAACATTTATTTACTTGAAATGAATTGTATTTTACCACTAGATGGCAGTAAATCAGCATCAATGTTTCTGCAGATGTACTACACAAATGATCACTCAGGCAGAGATGAAGCCAACAACAGTTTGTCAGATGCAGTGACACACACACACACACACACACACACACACACACACACACACACACATGGAAAAAATAATCACAACAAATATACAACTCCAATAATGAAACTTCATTTATAGTCAATGTACATTTCACAGAGATTTTGGACACAAATATACTCTTTAGGTTTTAAATTTATTTTAAAATTAAACATGTAAATGGTTAATTAGGCAACAAACTATAGATGATGTTAGATGATGTCAATGGTAGCTTAATAGTTTCTGGATATCTAATTACACATTCAAATAGTGGTCAAGTATCTGTAATACATTCCCCAATTCAACTGATTATGGTTTCAGGCTGAATACACAAACGCATTCAAACAGACATTGAATGTCTCATGTTTTTCCAAGTCTTTAGTCGTCTCACATTTTCCACCAGTTTTATGTGTTACAGAATAGACTCTATGAATATAGGCAGCATATTCATACCATTCTTATATAAATATACAGTACAGTGCAGTAATGCGTGTGCACATAAGTCTATCTAATTGGTTATTTTTTTTGTTTGTCTTTTTTTAAATTTAATTTTCACTTTAATTTTTTTTTTTTTTACCAAATATCAGCTCTTGTCACTTTGACTGCAAGCATTTTATTGTCATTTCTACATGCGCTCATAGAAGAAAATTCTTTTTAAAAAATTGAATGTTGCATCTCTCTTCTTTTTGTGCTTATAAAGAACATCCCAAGTAGTTAAGTAGTACTGAGTTAAGTACTGTATGCCTTATGTAAGATTCAACATTGACATTATCATAACAGCAATGAACATTTGGCTTCATTTTACTTAATTGATTAGTTCTTCTAGAAATAACCTTTTAATCAGGATAAAAATCATCGATAATTTATTTTCATTAAATTACAACTGGATTTACATTTATTGTTCATCGTGATGATGCAGAAAATGTGTAATGAGAAACAAAGAATTATGCATTCCAGACCAATTGTCCTCTTTCTCTGTTTCTGTGATAGCGGCTTTGTATGGGTGTGGGAGTGTGTGTCTGTGTGTGCTCTGTCATAGACTACTTGTGGGAACAAATTTCAGACATCAGGGCTTGTGCAATTGCAGACAAAAGCCATATTTCCAATTGGTAAAATGCTGATTTTTGGGTTAGTGATTATGGCCAGAGTGAGGGTAAATCTCCACAAAATGAATGTAAGTCTATGTAATGTCCCCAGAAGTGACCATGACCTGATATACGTGTGTGTGTGTGTGTGTGTGTGAATGTGTGTCCCTCCCATATATCCCCTGAGTTCTGACACTACTTCAATTACACAGTGGCCTTTTTCGCCCAAGGGAGGTACATGCGTGTGTGTGTGTGTGTGTGTGTTTGTATCTGTTAAGGCAGACGGTATGGTGCCTGCCTGAGGACACCCACCTCGCTGCCACTTTATGCCCACTGGTCCTGCCCTGGGCTGCCCACAGGATGCTAGCCTGCTTTGATGCCCTCCTCTCATCAACATCCACACACACACACACACACACACACACACACACACACNCACACACACACACACACACACACACACACACATACATGAGATAGCCAATAACTCCTCAGAAGATCCTGTAATCTTTTCAGAGTTTGTACCATTCAGTCAGCCAAGTCTTCTTAAGTCTGCTTACTTCCTCTGCCCAGAGCCACACTCTCATTTATCAGATGCGGCTGACGGGAAGGCCAACCAAATGTTTTTGATCGGTTGCAATGTTTGGAATAGGTTTCCTACATCCACAGTTATAAATTTCACTGACTGTATATCTGATGTCTACTGTCATATCAATCTTGACCTCAAAAGCTAAAATGTTCCTGAAACCTTTTTTTTTT
>JANJYP010020397.1:0-10290 GCA_024605115.1 Rastrelliger brachysoma | reverse complement strand
TCATCATCATCATCATCATCACCATCATCACTGTTTTGCTCCCCAGAGAGAGAGAGAGCGAGAGGGAGAAGGAGAGGGAAGGAGGGGGCTGAGTGAGGGAGGGAGGGGAGGGGGAGGGAGGAAGCCATTCTGATACTGAACGAGGGAATGGAGGAAGAAAATGAAGAAATGAAATCAGCCTGGCATCATTTGCATTCAAGTTTTATCGGCGTAGGAGGAGGGCGTTTTTGGGCCTGATAAGGAGAGGGCGTCGCAGGCTGCGCTGGAGGTGGAGGGTGGGGGGGTGGGGTTGGTAGAGGGAGAGGTGTGTGCCTCCATGTGTGTGTGTGTCTGTGTGCCTGTGTGGATGTGAATGTTATATATGAACTGACTTTGGCAAAAGAAGGTGGCTCTGGAGTTTAGTTGGTGTGTGTTTGCATCGACACACACACACACACACACATACACACGTGAATATTACAGCAGCTATAGTGAGGACTGAGTGTTGAGGGGGTGGGAATGGTGTGTGTGTGTGTGTGTGTGTGTGGTGGGTATGCAGGAGCGGGGGGTTAATATCAGACCAAATAATTAGATTCACTATCGTCTCGGCGGCAGCAGTGCGGGGATCAGGCAGATTAAAGCCAGGCTCGGGGCTGGTTAATATTCATGAGGGGACCGGGGTCCGGGCGAGGGGCTTAGACTGAGGCTCAAAGACTCTCCTCCGGCTGATGGGGCTTAAGGCAGTGCTCTCAACCAAGATGGAGCTCTGCCGGGTTAGGCTTGACATCCCAGTGATAGATGGAGGGCTGGGTGGATAGCGAGGGCATAGAGGAGGAAGATGAAGGTGTGGGACTGAATACACCTGCAGCTTTGCGGATCTATGAATGTTTATTTGAGCTTGTAGTTTTTAGAAAATTCTCATATCAAACATGTAGCATCTGTTTCCATCTTAAACTCTTAAAGTCTCCTAATATCCTTCATCTTTTCTCCTCACGCTGTTTTTGTAGTTGGAAACACACCTGATACATGAAAACTTTTTGTAGAGCGCGTGGGACCTCGAGTAGCTCAGTAGTTTGTTTAATGATAAAGTTCCAAATCTTTAAAGATATTTAACGAGCACGCATCATTTTATCGGAAGATGGGGAAAGTAGAAAAGACCATCAGCAAAAATTCAAATTAGTCAGGAAATCTGCCGGATTGATTTGTGGCGTGACGTGAAGCATTTGCTGCCGTTTGTCTGACTCAGAATCTCAAACTGTCTTGGCCCAATAGAATGTTTCATTTGTCAAATCTGACCTGTAAATGACATTTTTAAAATTTTCCTCCGCCTTGATTTTTTTTATTCTGTCTTTTATTTTAGAGTAAGTACTTCTGGCAAGACTATAAAAATAATTCCACATTTTGTATTTGACATTATGTGCCAAAATATGTTCATTTTCATTATACTTCTATTCATAAGTAACATTATGACGGAATGTATGACTGGATGGGTTTCATACATTTCTAAACTCTTATCAGGTGAGGTTTTGTGGGGTATCAATTATGGGTGGAAAAGCTTGAGAAACACTGACTTACAGCCACCTGTAGATTCGTATAATCATGTGAAACCTTTGGCAGTGACTTTATGTCTTTGTGGACATGTGAGACAAACAAAACATATATTTAATATCAGAAATTTGACAGCTGGACACAAGATATCTCCTACTTCACTGTAAAGTCCATTCTCAGCATTTGTGCACCGGAGGCTTCAAGTTTCCATATCATATTGATTGGCTCTGCAGTTGTTGTGATGTGCGGCTGTGGTTCAGGAGGTACAGCAGGTCATCCACTTATCAGAACATTGGCAGTTCGATTCCAGGCTCCTCCAGTCCACATGTCCATGTGTCCTTGGGCAGAATGATGAGCAGGTTAGCACCATGTTTGGGTGCACCCCTGTCATCGGTGTATGAATGTGTGAATGTGACATGAGGTAGTTTAACAGTACTTTGAGTGGTCAAAAAGATGAGAAAAAAGCAAGTAAAACATTTAACATGGCACAAATACTGATTCTAGGTAAACATCTTACGGTGAGCACAGAGATGCTCAAACATCCAACTGAAAGAACAAGAAGAAAAATGGCGTTTTGAGTGCAAGAGGACTTTAATGTTTTGAACACCATCAGATGGCGATGTGGTGTTTTCTAGCAGTTTCTAGCAGTTTTATCATCACATGGACTAGACAAGAGTACATAACTTCTGGGTGAGTTTAGTGTTTTTTATGTATATCTATTTTGTTCTGACATTTGATATAATACACTGCAAGCAGTTGTCAGACTGTTTGTGTGTCAAGACACGTTCCTCGGGTGACTGCTGGCCATTTGAGTCATCGAGATGGGCGTCAGACCAAGACAAGTGAAAAGAGTTCCGATACCATCCAGTGGCCTCTCCGCTCTCTTTAACTCACCCTGNACACACACACACACACACACACACACACACACACACACACACATTCCAGGTGTGATCTGCCCAGGTCCTCTCAGAGTCTCAGGTCTGTGACTGTAAAGTAGCATGTGGACCTTGATTATTTAGTATCATAAGTTATGTTTGGTTAAGCTTTCTCACAGCCTTAAAGTTTTGATGTAGGCGCAAGTACTGTAATTACATGTGACTGTAGCTGCTGCAGTGTTTCCTGAAACCTGAATGTGTCCAAAGGTTTAAACCCCCCGCCCCCTCCACCCCACCCTAAATAAAAACATTATCCTTTAGTCCTCCAGGCTTCCTGTCCTTTCATCTGATCCTGAGCCACACTTGGCTGGAGGGTTTCTCTCTACTTGACTATGCTTGTTTATGCCAGGGCCAATATGAGATTAGGAAAGTTTCTGGAATAAAAAAACAAAACAAAAAACATATCATAAAAATTGCGGTATTCATCAGTGTCCACAGAAATGAGTCATTCTCAGAACATCCTGGGGAGTCATTTAACCGGTCAGACATCAGATAAATAAAGATAAAGGGAAATTATGAATCAATAAGCTTTTAGAGATACTGTAAGTCATGTTATATTATCCTACCATTGTTCTTATAATAATAAAAAAATATGTGCATGTGACTGTGATCTGACAGGAAGCTTCATCAGACAAAAGTGGACAGTATTGATTTTTAGTGAACAGGTGATTCATTCTTAAATAAGAGAAGATGCAGAGTATCAATCAAAAAGTATTTTTAATTTTTTTTTCTTTGAAGGAAGTGTGAATGTGTCTCTTCATTTTCACTTGCTTTGTATATCTGTGTGTGTGTGTGTGTGTGTGTGTGTGTGTGTGTGTGTGTGTGTGTGTGTGTGTGTGTGTGTGTGTGTTTTCCACTGGCGTACTACTGAGCTCTCCCCATTGCCCTATCATGGTGAATTCCAAAGCCGTGGCCGTGATGAATTAGTCTGAAACAAATTAGCAGTACTTACAGCTCAGACGGCTCCAGCATTGGGTTACAAATTAAAACAAAAGCAGCCGTATCTCCACATCAGCGCTAGTTCCCCATGAAATACAATACGCTCTGCCTCAATCTTCCAACGTGCAACAGACTGAGAGGCTTCCTTCTTCTCTTCTCACTGTCTTCCCCCCCACTCCCCCCTCCCAAACCATCCCAGAGACAAATGTCCATCTTCCTCAGGTATTTCAAGCTTAGGATGCAACGGTATCTGTGTCTGACTAATGATGTATACTGTAATGAAGGAAAGGTAAAGAGACATTGTAATGGAGTTTGAGTAACATACTGATCATCACTCCCATTCAGGGGAATATCTAAAACTAAATTTTGATGAGATTTGGTTGAGAATTCTTACTGATTATTTAGCTCTATAAAACTTCACAGCATATTTAAATTGGGTCCTTTTATCTCCAGGAAATACCTCCTATTCAACACACTCATCTTTCATTTGAATTAGAGCTGATAAATTGATTAGGACGATATCATCTGATATTACTTTACTGCAGATATCGGCGTATAAGCCACCAATAAATTCTGAAAAATTGACGTACACTGCCAAGGCAGAGTAAAAGTTTCCTGGCACAACTTCTCCTATTTCAAAGGTACAGGTTCCAATGTGTTGGTTATGTGGTATTGTGACTTCAGGCCAATTATTATCCTAGGTAGGCAATAGGGCAAAGGAAATATGCAATAAGAAACACGACCCAACCCATCTTGATAGATACTCCACTAGCTGATACACATCTGGATGTACATATTTGGTTTATATCAGTGTTGGAATCGACCCCAAATGTTCTTGAATCTATTGGACTATCATTTGAATGTGTTAAGTCCTGCAGACGTAAAATCGTCCACATCAAGAGACTTCCCTGTCTTGTTTATCATCTCATGAATCATCTCGTGCCCCCTTGACCGTCCTAACACCCACACTGAGCCAAACTGTAATATTCCACTCACCACATATCGCATAGATCATACTGTAAGGTTACTATTTTGCAAACCATTCTGCCTATCTCTATTCTAGGCAGCCACATTGGTTTCCACTCATTTCTCTACAGCATGGAAATCAACTAGTCAGTCAGAAGTATGGAATGATTTGAAAAGTCACCATGTAACCTTAAGAGCATTGTATAAACTCTCAGGGAGCTTTCTGCTTCTCTAATAAAGAGGCTTTGGGGAATGTGAAGAACCAAGTTTTTGGCAGTTTATTACAAATATAATAAATAAAAGAGGTCACATGTATGTGCAATGAGCATGCTCATTAGTCTGGGGATTCCTTTTTTCACCAAATGTGTGAAATGTGGCAGCTTGTATGAAATGCAGTCTGTCTTTAAATACAAAAGCATAGATTAAAAAGTGAATAATAATAGAAAGATTAAATTGTTAGAATACAAAAAAATGGAGCAGAGCATACCATCATGTCAACTTTGACCCTTATTAAATGCAAGTGTTCAGCAGGATTCAGGGTCAGCACTGAGTAGATGCTGCCACGTGGTGGATATTTAGCTGTACTGCATCACATCCTCCTAGTGGTTTTGATGAAGACATTAACCCACTGCATGTGCAATGATACATTTTCAGTATTGCAGTAGTTATCATTAGAAAAATAAAGTTCATGTGTATTAGTTTTCATCTCAGAAATTGGAAGTTGTTAGAACAGAAAGATACAGGCGCAATTCCTGTGAATTTCTCGGCATGCTTAGATATCGTCTTTTAGAAAAATCAGCTTATTTAATGAGCTGCAATGTGTTCATGTTCGTATTTATGCTGATTTTGCACATGAATAAATGTCTATAGTTGACATTTTGCAGCCTGTTGCTGTAAAAACAATTGAACATGTGTGGGAAGTAGCAGACAGTAGTACTGGAGTAAAAAAAAAAGTGTGTGTGTGTGTATCATGGAGACATGGGATAAGTCTGTGTCCTCCTGGGAGGGATTGTCAGAGGGAATGCTCCTGGTGCCTCATATGAACAAAGACAAGATTGTGCTTAGGACACAGGTGTATGTGTGTGTGTGTGTGTGTGTAATATGTGTATTCTCTCTCTCTCTCTTGCTCTCATACCTCTACAGACACAGTAGATGTTGCCCCTCCAGTCTTTGTCCGGTGTATCCACAGTGGATCTTATTATGGCAGCCGGCTGAATAGCAGCCTGTCGACCTCATCAGATCTTCTTTCTCTTTCTTTTCTTGTCTCACTCTCACTCACTCTCTCGCGGGGTCTCTCTTCCTCTTTTATTCCCTCTTTTTCTTTCTTCTCTCTTCTCATTTATTGTGCGTGTGGCTTTGTTCGGCCCGTGCTCCCCTCATTTCCTCATTTCCTTCTTGGGTTGTAATCATCCTCTGCTCACTGGCAGCCTTTTTTTTTATATAAGGGGGTGTTTACCACTGAACAGCACTGTGTGACTGTGTGCTCACAATTGACAGCAATTAGTGCTTGGATTTTTGTGATTGTCTCCTGGTTGATACATTATAATGAAGTCCTAAAGAGGAAAATGAACACTTAAACTGATAATGTCACTTTTTAACGTTTGTCCATTTGCAGCAATGTTAGGAACATGAAGGGCGTCATGAGAGAAAAGCATGAATACACAGGGAAGCAGTTAAGGACAGAGTGACACTTTGATTGGTATGACGCTTCACCAGTGTAGAGGTTAACTGTCTGGCAGTCTGACTGTGTCATACATTCTTGAAAACTTAATGTCTAAACTAATTTTAAAAAAAGTTTTTTAAGAAGCTAATTTATTTAATATTTAGGCAGGGGTTGGTTTTAAAAGATTGCTCTATAATTTTTCAAGAAATTGTGAAAGAAATGCAGAAAAAGTTATTTTTATATCTTTAAAAAATGAGATGCTGGAACCATAGAATATTTAGTATTTTCCTTAAAAAATGGCCTCATAAAGTAAATTGATTAATTATTAATATTAGTGTCAATGCATTTACATACAGTTGACTTGTTTTGGCACAAATCAACACTTACACTAACAGTGTATTTGACATTTGTTGTGTAAAATCAAAATGTTAAAGCATTTCATGGTGGACTGGAAAAAACAAACACATTGAGAAT
This sequence comes from Rastrelliger brachysoma, assembly GCA_024605115.1. Taxonomy (NCBI): domain Eukaryota; kingdom Metazoa; phylum Chordata; class Actinopteri; order Scombriformes; family Scombridae; genus Rastrelliger; species Rastrelliger brachysoma. The sequence goes on along the minus strand of JANJYP010020397.1, from coordinate 3,783 downwards.
AAAAGCAATGGACCTTATAAGTCACAGCTGTTTCTTTATGATGTACTGTATTGTACAGTTCAGCAGTGTGTGAGATGAGTCTGACTAACACTTCACATTGATCCCTCATCCTCTTCTTTCTGCAGAACTGCAGGTGGACACTAGTGTGTGAAGATCCAGATTGTTGGATCAGCCGTCTCCCTCTGACCTCTAACGCCAATACTGCCAACTGTACCATCTATGGCCAAGGTAAGATTTGCATGAAAATGGCTCTCTTTAGTGTCCGATATATATTCTGATGGAGCAGCTGCACTGTGTGCAGACTGCCTTAGATATCTTAAAGGACAAGTTCACAATTTTTCAGGTGTGTTAAACCAGCAGTCAGATGTCCATATGATCAGTGAAAGAGAGATTTTGTCCTCCATCACTTACATTGTGAATGCATTATGAAGGGATATTCTAATGATCAGTATGAACAAGAGGAGTGCATTTCAAATAGATGTGTCAGTCACAGGGCTTCTGCTTGTTCTCATGGGTGTTAATGAGTTAATTCCAGCTGTGCTTGTTCTGCTGTCTTGATGAGCTAGTCACAGTTGTGTATCTGTGTGTTTTCAGGTGAGGAGCTGTTCTGTAAGGTGACCAGAGAGCTTGCAGCTGGTGAAGGGCTCATGGCCTCCCTGTTGCCTCCTCCCACTAACTCCTCCTCCCCCCTGGACCAGCTCTCCCCTCCACTCAGCCTCGTCACCCAGAAACAACCTGCGGTGAAAGAGGAACCGCTGTACCCAGCGGCACTGCACTCAGATATCCAGCTCCTCCCACAGCAAGCGGGCATGGCCGCCATCTTGGCTACTGCTGTTGTGAATAGTGAGTGGTACTACTGCATATATGTAATGTGTATTATGAGATATAAGATTGCATGCTTTTACATTACTGGTATTTGTTACTCAGTCATATTTTATTTATATAGCACTTTTCATAAAATGTAATTAAATATTTGAGATCTATAATAAAAATCCATAAGAAAATAAAATCAAATAAGAGAAAAAAGTCAAATAAAAGTTAGAATAAAAACTAGGTTAAATAGAAACCAGTCATGTTATCTTTGTCATTCTGAGTACAATTCTCAATTTTCTAGTTGTAAAAGTTGTAACATTCTCTTTGGCCAGAAGATGGTGCTACAGGTCTTTATTAGCCAGTATCACTGCTCAGCTTCTGACTGCTACCGTTTAAAGTTTCCCACTGGCCTTGAACTATGTTGACGTCTGTGGCTGATGCTTAGTGCAAACACGCACTAAAACACCTTTGTTGAGACTGTTGATAATCAGGCTAGATGATTACACATTCCTAGATCTGGCAACATTGCAGCAAATACTTGGGAGGTGTCAAAAATAACTCTGATGATAAGACATGTGATAAGGCTGACTTGTAGCCCCTGCAACCTTTGTGTTGTGTTGCCTTGGATACTTAGCAATGCAGTGAGTGTGTGTGGTGTGCATACACACTCATTGCAATACTTCCTCAATCTCATTCACACATTTTACATATTCTTGCATATTATTTAAGACTTTTATTATATTATTGGAACCAAGTTTAGCACTCAAATTTCTGCTTTAGCTCTACACCTTCACAAACTGGTCTCTTATTGATCATTGGTACTTTTTATCAAGTTGTTCCACTGATATGGCTGTTATTGCTTTCTGTTTAGAAACTGACTCTAAATGTGTGTTCTTTTGATATATTAGAGGACATTTTCCCGTGCAAGGACTGTGGCATCTGGTACCGCAGTGAGCGAAACCTGCAGGCCCACCTTATGTACTACTGTGCCAGCCGGCAGAAGCAACCAGCTGCAGCATCGTCGCCGCCACAGGACAAACCCAAGGAGTCCTACCCCAATGAACGCATCTGCCCCTTTCCACAGTGCAACAAGAGCTGCCCCAGTGCAAGCTCACTGGAGATCCACATGCGCACACACAGTGGTGAGAGAGATTCCTGCATAGACTTAACATGCAGAGATCAGAACATTGATGACCAGTGTGCCTTTTATTGACCAGTTCATTAGGAGTCGTGACAGATCATAGCTCACAGATTTGACTTATTTTCCTTTTCTTTCCCTCTACAGGCGAGCGTCCATTTGTCTGTCTCATTTGTCTGTCAGCCTTCACCACTAAAGCAAACTGTGAGCGCCACCTTAAGGTCCACACTGACACACTCAATGGGGTGTGTCATGGCTGTGGATTCGTCTCTACCACAAGGGATATCCTCTACAGCCATCTGGTCACTAGCCACATGGTTTGCCAGCCTGGATCTCGTAGTGAAGTCTACTCTCCGGGGCCAGGCCTTCCTAAGCTGCCTCCGTCCAGTGGTAAGTCACACTACTACCATCATCATCTGTACACTGTCTGTACAGACAGTGTACAGACAGGATTCATGTCTTTTGAGCAAGTTTTTCATATATTTACACTTATATCAAGACCAGACACACTATTCCAATTTTTTCAAATATATCTGCAAGTAAGCAACCGGGGCAGCTCACTAATTCTAACTCCCTTCATCAGGTCTCAGTCCAGGGGACTCTGGTGTGGTGCTGAAGTGTCAAGTCTGTGGTCACAACTCTGACACCCCTGCCCAGCTTCAGCAGCATGTACGAACCCACCTAGAGGTCAGGGTCCCAGCCGAAAGGAGCCCCACCCCACGCCAAAGTACCCCATCATCAGTTGACCAACTCCAGCTCCAGCCATCTCCCTCTGAGAGGGAGCCCCAAGCATCTGTACCTAAGCCAGACTCATCCAGCCCAGGTGCAAATGGTGGCTCAGCCACTCCACGAGGCTGCAGTCCTCCTGATGCCCCATCCACCAACCTAAAGATCAAAGAGGAGCCACATTCAGACTCTGAGACAGAAGAGCAGCAGATGGAAGTTAAAGAGGATGGAGAGGATGAAGTCGATGGAGAAGAGGCTGATGAAGAAGCTACAAGGAAGACACAGGAAGAGCCAGCTGCTGCCTCCTCCTGCCAGACATCAAATTCTCCTAAGAGTCCGACAGCCACAACTGTGAAGGCTGAACCAACAAGTCCCACCCCTGGTTCTAGTCCAGCTCACGTGGGAGGTGCAGGGTCAGTTCTCCCAGGAGGAGCAATGTTCTTGCCCCAGTACATGTTTAACCCTGAGGCAGCCATATTGCCCCAGGCCTCAGAAATCTTGGCCAAAATGTCAGAAATGGTTCACAGCCGTCTGAAACAGGGCCAGACAGTTCCTCAGAACACCCCAGCCACCTTTTTCCCTTCTGGACCAGCTGCACCAACGGCTACAACCACTCCACCTCACAAAGGAGCCACCTGCTTTGAGTGCGATATCACTTTCAACAACATCAACAACTTCTATGCACATAAGAGGCTGTACTGCTCCAGTAGGCATCAAGCAGATGGCGCAACCTCAGCTTCAGGCCCAGGATCAGCAAGGGATGCAGGCCCAGCCACTGCTCCGTCCAGCGGGGCACATGGATCATCAGCATCTCCTCAGGGTGGAGCTGCAAGCAGAGCAGCCTCGGCCTCTCCCACTGACTCGGACCCTGCTGCAGGGAGTGGAACAACAGAGTTGAGGAGAGTGGTCGAAGTGAAGTCAGAAACTCCTGTGGGGAAAGAAGGAATATCATCTTCTTCTGAAGGAGAAGGTGGAGGTGGTAGTGTGGGAGGTGGAGGTGGAGGAGGAAGAGCAAGTGAAGGTAGCCAGAGTCCTACCAGTGGCTCTGCAGAGGACCTTGAAGATGATCCCAATAGAACCTTCTGTGAAGCCTGCAACATCCGCTT
>JANJYP010020382.1:0-10386 GCA_024605115.1 Rastrelliger brachysoma | reverse complement strand
AGCAGAGAAGGCCTTGCTGGCCCTGACGGCCCGCCACTGCCCAAGATGTTGTAAAACACCATCTTCGGCTGGACCTCCTGCGGCAACTGTATGATCCTATCAGCTGTGGGGACAGAAAGAAGAAAACAGAATGTATACAATAAATATATATTCTTTTTAGCTCAATATAAATGCAAGAAAAAGCCTCCTGAGTACTAATTGATCACATACCTGATCTGTGGTGTCAACTCCACCCTTAGTGGAGTTGTAGTCCAGGATCATCTGGGGTTTGTGAGGGGGTTCCTCAGCTACTGCTGCCTGCCGGTGCCAAGTGCTGAGTAGGATGACCAGCCTGTTTTTTTGGGGACATAGCTGACAGCACTCGCAGTGTCGGTAAAACCAAACACTGAAGAGTGGACTTCCCTCAAGCTGAGCTGCTTCAGGGCTGGGAGCAGTTTTGGCTTATTTTTTCTTATAGTGCCCAGCAGAGTGACCCCTTGTCACAGGAGGGTTTCCCCGAGCTCCAGATTTGTGAAAAAGTTGTTGCCAGTCACACTGTGACCTCTGGACAAATTCTTGACAAGGTCCAGCACTACCCGCTGGCCTTGGGCCCTCTCCTGCTTTTCTCCAGTACAAAAATAGTGCTGTGCTGGATTTGCCATGCATATGAAGTGGCTGAATCACAAAGGACCCACATCTTCAGTCCATATCTAGATAAAAATAGACAATGGAGAATTTTTTGTGCATCTATAGGTCATCATAGGTCATAACATGTCAATGGTCATTTTTATTTTCAATTGAGTGATATACGTTATCATAAATGTTGTCAANTCATCATAGGTCATAACATGTCAATGGTCATTTTTATTTTCAATTGAGTGATATACGTTATCATAAATGTTGTCAATCCATTGTGTTCAGCTTCAATTTGAGAAGAAGACAATATAGTTTACAGTACACTCTGAAAAAACNATCCATTGTGTTCAGCTTCAATTTGAGAAGAAGACAATATAGCTTACAGTACACTCTGAAAAAACAAACAAAACAAACCTTGCAAAAAAGGGTGCAAACTAATTCCCTTAAAATCCTATTCATAGAAATCCTGTTTCTAGTTTTAGATTAGAACAAAACCTGTTTGACAGCAGTTCAAAGTGTGCTGTATGAAGTGAGAGCTGTCTCCTTAATTGTCTTTGCATGATTTATACTATTGCATAATCCACCTCTGACCCCCAAAGGGTCAGAGGTTTCCCACACACTTGAAGGTCCAAAATTTTACCAAAAAGTCCACACTGTCAGCAAAACATTTATGTTTACCTCAGCACTCAACTTGCCTGACCGGCATGTGCAGTACAGGCCTCATCACATGTAAATCTGGGCATTCCTTACTTCCCCCTACTGACTATATCCTGTTCCAACTTCACATATAAGTATGCTGCAGCTTCCTTCATGTATCAATACTCTCTACAGACTCACACATTTTGAAGGTCTGATTTAACTCTTGATTTATTTCAGGAAATTAAGTAGAAAACATGTCGAAAGTTGGCTTTTGTGCATTTGTTTTTTTACTTATTATCTGCTGCTGCTGCCTCTGTTGCAGCAAAGCTATGCCAACTAATGTCAACCAAGAGACTGTGAATGAGAGACCTGTGATTGGTGAGTAAAAGGCAGCATTACAAACAAGAATAATACAAAACACATGACTGTTATTTTATCAGTGTACTCAAACCTGCTGTGTTTTTGTCCCACAGGTATTTTGACTCAGTTAGTTTCAGATGAAGTCATGAAGCCATTCGGGAGGACCTACATTCCTGCTTCCTATGTGAAATACATTGAGTCTGGGGGTAGCAGAGTAATGCCTATCAAGTGGGTTAAGTTTTCATTGTTTTGGCCTTTAGTACCATTTTTATCAATAAAGAATTGAGTGCTGCTTTTGACAATTTCCATGAAATGTTATTATAGAATTACTTCACTTAAACAATGAATCAGTTCTTTTAAATGTGCAAAATTGATTATATGTAGCTACTTTGGACTAATTGGGGACGGTGTTTTTTTTTAAGACTAATAGCATCTGTACTTTTAATAATACGCAAATGTCACACTTTTTTGTTTTGTTTTCCCATCACAGATTGACTCATACAACTGCTGAATATGAAGACATTTTCAGAAAGATCAATGGGTAATCTAATAAAATACATTAACTGTGTTTTTTCACTTCTCAGTTTGTTTTTGTACTGATTGTGTGACTTCTGTTTAGCCTGATTTTCATTGGTGGAGCTGTAGATTTGGAGACTTCAGACTACGCCAGAGTGGCCAAGATTTTTTACAGGCTCGCTCTGACAGTAAGTACAACTCAAAATTATCCTCACAGTTTCTCCTGAATGCTCTCTGCCTGACTCTCTGTGCCTAAATGGCGCTTTCAATCTAACAATCTTTTTGTCTGTAATACAAGTTTTTTATTAGCTTTTTTGTCTTATCACTGTGTGGTAAAATACAACATACTGCTTTAACTCAACAAAGAACATGTAATAGTAACAATACATATGACCACATATTTTTTCTATCTGCCTTTTTAAAATATTTTTTTCTTTTCATTATTTTTGGTTAAGCACATTTTTTGGGACTGCTGTTAGACCCACCACAAAACTTTCTATATTGTTAGTATTACTGTTCATTGTTAAAGTCCAGAGCAATTTTAGATAGCTGAAACATGCTATAAGCTCATAAAACATGATTCATAGTTGGTGTTTAAACAACCGTTTTATTAGATTAGTTAAACCAGCCCCAATGTTGCAATACCATTTAAAGTACAAGTTGCATTAAAATTATCACTATATGTATACAGGATTACACATTGAAGTTTAGATCAGTTTGGCAATATAATAGATCAAAAAACACAAGTATCATGAAAAACAGCAATTAAAATGGAAAAAAAATTATATTGTATATACAATTTCAGATATACATACAAAAAATACATAAGCACAGTTTTACTCTATATGCAAAATAAATGTAACATGCAGGATATTGCAAGTTACTGATAATGTGGATTGTACAAAGGTAATGCTACATTTAACAACATATTTACAATTTATTGTCAGTTTGCTTAAGATTTCCAGTGCAGGACATTAATCATCAATGGACTGCTTTTCTACTATTTACTGAACTAGATTTTATCCTCATATTGACCTTCTTGTTATTTCATTGATTTGTTTGGTTTTTTTTAGAACAAATATTTTTCAGAGGCAGAGAACTTGTGACACTGTGTGTGTTTCAGGCCAATGATGCCGGAGACTTCTTCCCCATCTGGGGTACTTGCATGGGCATGCAGCTGCTGACTGTGCTGGTAGCGGGAGAGAATCTGCTGACCAACACCACAGCTGAGAACATAGCACTGCCCCTGAACCTAACTGAAGGTTATAACCTACTGCTTTATTTCTTGTGTTATGTATGCATCTTTTTTAAAATTTTATTTATTTATTTTTTTACATTTTTACAGGTTTAGTTTTCTGGAAAATAGGACATACTGAGTCATACCACTCGGTGTCAGTAGAGACAAGTCACAAATCAGAGGATGTTTTTAGCCTTAACATCAGACCCTCTGCTACTATCACCAAATCATTTCTGCATGTTTATCTTACTATAATGTCACTGTTTGATGAAACTCTGTCTTTATATATGAAGTTATCTACTTATTTCAACATCACTCTCTTTCTCCCCTGCAGAGGCCTACTCCTGCAGGATGTTTAAGAGTTTCCCCAGTGATCTTATGAAGGCTTTGACCCAAGAACCCCTCACTGGCAATTTTCACCACTATGGCGTTACAGTAAAGGTACAGTAAAATGCTCTAGTAAATAGTTTCAATGTATGTGTCACTTCCCCTGTTGGGATTTGGTTTAATAGTATTGAGCAATAAAATCCGAAACACTCATGGTCATTTCAACATCAAGAAGTGCTTTTTCCTGCATTTATGTTTCACAGGAACTAAGGACGTTTAGTACAGACCTTAATTTATACACAAGCAGTCTGCTTGTATAGCATGCACTCTGTATTGCTTCATCTATGATGGATTAAATCTAACATTCACAGAAATGTTCCTCTAGACTTTCCAGGAAAATGAGAAGCTGCAGAGTTTCTTTTCCATTTTGTCATCAAATGTTGCTGAAAATGGAGCTCACTTTGTCTCAACTGTAGAAGGTTAGAAACCTACTCTTATATTAATCTGCTATTACTGAAGAAAAGAATTTCTAAGATTTTCTAATGACACCATTTTCTTCTTTTTCCTTAATGTCAGGTAAGAGATATCCCTTTTATGGAGTGCAGTGGCATCCAGAGGTGAATCGCTTTCAGTGGAGCAGCAAGCTGAACTTTCCTCACTCCTTTAACGCTGTCCGGCTGTCATCTCTCCTGGCTGAGTTTTTTGTCAATGAAGGTAAAGAGTTAAACCCAGCCATTAAAAAAATAATAATTATAGGAATAAAGAGTGGCCAAAAAAGAACTGTATTTCACAAACTGTATGCTAAACTGTCCTTGGGCATGATACTGAACCCCAAATTACACCTGAAGGCTGTGTCATCAGTGTGTGTGTGTGTGTGTGTGTGTGTGTGTGTGTGTGTGTGTGTGTGTGTGTGTGTGTGTGTGTGTGTGTGTGTGAATAATTAGCACTATTTCTGTTGAGCAGGTTGGCACAAGTGTGTGAAAATGACATGCAGTGTAAAGGACTTTGAGTGGTCTGAAGACTAGAAAGATGCTGTATAAATGCAGTCTATTCATCATTTATCATCCATATATCACCTGAATAATTATGCAGATATATTGACACAAGCATGTAAGCAGCATTTTAAAGTTGTCAGTGCAGAGCTCATCTTAATTTATACTGTTGGATAGCGAAATGTATAACAAGTCAGGTATTTCGTCATAATAAACAATCGCTCTCTAAATAAAATCTTTAACTGAAAAGTTACTATAGCTGTGGTATTAATGTAATGGAATAAAATGACAATATTTATTGGTTTATAAAAGAAAACTAACAATCAAAAAGCACAGTATGGTCAAATCTCATTATCATCCAGTCTAATTATGTTCTATACATCCTCTTCAAAAGATCTATTTTGTTCTATTTTTTTCTAATCACATGCATCTCACTTCTGCTTTGTTTAGGAAGGAAAAGTTTACACCAGTTTGACAATCCTGAGGAAGAGGCCTCATCACTGATTTACAACTACACGCCAGTCTTTGCTGGGAACTTCACAGGATACGAGCAGATCTACTTCTTCTGAAATCCTGTGGCATCTGACTGTGTGTGTGTGTGTGTGTGTGTGTGTGTGTGTGTGTGTGTGTGTGTGTGTGTGTGTGTGTGTGTGTGTGTGTGTGACACAGCTGCACAGACACAGACACACAAAGTCTACTGAGTTTTAAACATCTGAAAATGATTCAGAGTGCATTTTGTGTCACTTTCTGCCCCAAAACTTTTAGTTTCAGTATTAAAAATGAACTGTGAATTCTTTAATGTCATGTTGCTGTTATTAAACTGCTTATTTGCATAAATAGATTTTTTTTATTGCTTCTTTCTGTTTTTAAGCCCCATGTAGTATAACATCTGGATTTTTGCTACCATTTAGGAAACTCAGGTTGTGTCCTCTTTGTATATACTACCTTACAATGGACATGACTTCAGTCTTTGCGTAACATGAATTGAAATAATAAAGGTCTAAAAGCCTTCAGGACTAAATAGGCAAAATTCAAAGTTAAACAGCATCTTATGATATTATTTGTGTGAACTGCTTACCCATTGACTCTCATGGGATTCTGATTTTAAAGCTAATCTCTGACTGGCTCATGAAAGTATGTGACATCACCTTTCTCTAACTGAACCAGTTCAAACCAGCGAGGAGAGCCAAATCAAAACACAAATACACATTTCTCCTTTGTGAAATATCCCAGATTTTCCCAATTTTAGTGGAATATTGTGTGTTCATAGGATACCATTGCTCACAATGAAAAGTTTTTTGAGAAAATAGGTTTTCAGGGCCTGTAAGGACATATCTGCATTTTAAGTCCGGGGGAAGGACCTGAGTTGAAGTTCAGAAAGTTTAGTTTGTGAGGAAGCACATGCAGTTTGCATTCTTTTTTGACTTTTAAAATGCAGCTGAAAGTTCCTGAAAATTACTCCATAAGCAAAACAAGTAACTTGTCAAACTTGTTTTAAAGTTTTTATGAATTCAAATTGATGATGTACTAACATGCTGCATCTACCTATAAATAGGTGCTCTGTGTACAAATGGCCAGTGATGGACAGCAAGTATTCACTCAAATACTGCATTTAGGCATTTTACTTGACTACATCCATGTTATACAGCATTTCCACTCTTCATATCAGAGGAAAAGATTGTACTTTTTATACTTCTGTGTTTACTACTTTGCTGCTAGTTAGTTTGATTTTATACATCAGCATATAAATAATAATGCAGTGACAGTGAACTACAAAATTAAAGTAGTTACATGCTGGTGACATATTAATATGCTAATAATCTGAATAATATAAATGCAATACTGACAATATTATAACACTTATTACTTAATTTAATGAAAGTCTTAGTTCTTATAAAACACAGGACTGAAACAGCAATGATCCTTTTCATCAAGTAGCCTAATCAATATTTCAATCAGGTAATGATTAATCATTTGGTTAAAGAATGTGTAAGCCAAAAGCCAAAGTGATTCTTTCAAATTTCTTGACTAGTTACCAGTTAAAATAAATAAATGAATAAAATTATCGCATAATGGTTAAGTAGCACATAATAAAAGTGGCAAAGAGGTGGGAAGCTAGATTTTTTTAAGCTACTTAATAAATGACTAACTGATCATGAAAAGGATTGCCTATTAAATTTCTTTCAACAAGGCTCAGAGTGTGTGTAAAGTTGGGGGTCATTAGGGGTCCATTTGCTCCAGGGTTCCTTAGAGGGGAAATCCGGTCCTATAGGAGAGGGGACCTTACTCATGACATCATTATTCCCAAAAAATCGAGACCTTTATTAATCGTCCTGTAAAACATACGCGGATTTGTAAACAGGAGGCGATGATCACACGCCAGGCCCGTCACAACACACGCCGACCCAGGCGGGATGAGGATTGGTCTCCCCGTACGTCAGTCGCGTCTGCGGGGGTGGGAGCAGGAAAACCGAGCCAGTGCTCTAGTTTTTCCAGATCTCACACAGATGCTGCTGCTACTGCTGGGTTACTGTTATACTGTCTATTAATAATAATAACAACAACAACAACAACAACAATTATAGAGTCATAACAGGCAGAGCGAGGAGTAAACGGGGAAATCCATCATCATTTCTCCTTTTTTGATGTCGGCGTTGCTGCAAATAATGTGACATCACCCTGCTTCAACTTTCGACTCGTTTTATTTTTTCCCCATTTTATCTGCCTTTCACGACCTTTTCACAGGTGTTACTGTCTTGTTCACCTGTCACATCGCTGGTCGACCTTACTGGCTCCATTTGGGCACTTCATCACTGTCGTCCATCAGCACAGGCGGCTGCTGCTTGTTGGTAAACACGGATCGGATCCCGCCGGCGAGGACTTCCTCTGGTGCATTGATGCACCCGTTTCAGTGGTGTAACGGTGAGCAGTCATATTTATATATATGTATTGTGAGAGCTGTGTTAGGCCTGTTTGATAATGTGCAATGTCGCCTGTCATATCTGCAGTGTGAGTCTCTTGATGATGGCAGCAAGGGTGTAGTTTCTGAATCACTCCTGTGTTGTCTAAATTTAGACAGCTCCATTGTTGAAAAGAAGAGTGCTGAAAGAAAAACAAAATCACTCTCTTTAAGGTTTATACTGGGCTTTACAGTAACTTTAAAGTGCCATATATCAGTGGTTCTCAAACTTTTTCACCTGAATGACCCTTCAATTTATACAGTTTGGACCCGTTTGATAGGATTTTGCCCCAGTGTCTCTGATCTCATGAGATGTTTTATGTGTTTTATTACAGCAAGTGCATGAAACCTATGACCCTACATTGTTAATGTGTTTCTTATAGATGGGATTAAATTATTCTCCTTTTTGCTTGAGACCCCCAAAAGACTCATGGACACTACTTTGAGCATCACTGCGCTATAATATCACTTATTGTGTTTTAAACAGTCTACAGGACAGTAGTATGAAGAACATGTTAATATGATGATTATCTGAATGTTTTATCAGTTTGTTAATTGATTGCTAGAATAAGTGCCTGATCAGTCAATAGAAACCTTCTTTTCCATCTAAATTAATTCCAGCTGAGAGCCACACAAGGCCAGCCATTGTGCTCTCCATGAAACATTTAGCCTCTCTGCGTAATCTTGTTTACACTGGCTCTCTATCTCCAGTTTCTCACTTAAACTCTTGGCCTTGATCAGTTATCTTCAAAAGACAAAAAAGTCTGAACAATCTCATCATCTTGCTTGAAATACTGATGTGTGTGGAGGTGTTTCTATCATACTTAAATAAAATGAACCCCTGATATTGCAATGAAATGTCAGTGCTTCATTGTCACGGTGGGACCCAGTGAAGATGATGGATTAGGTGATCTTTTCCCTCCGACTTCACCAAGTTGGGAGCAGCAACTGCCACGGTCTCCTTGGTGGACTTTTGCTAGTGTTCAGACAAGAACAATTACACCCTTTGTGCTGTTCAACTCCCCTGCTATTCATAGAGGAAACAATGTAAAATGTATCAAAGAGTGATATTCTGCTAAAAAAATGAAGCCAGTCACAACTCAGCATCAGTTCAGTGTGTCCTGTGTATCAGATTGTCTGTTTGTTCCAGTGTTTACATGTGACACATGTATTGCTTTCATGCATGTGATGGCAAACTCAACCTACTTTCTTCCTGAAAACCAGTAGCAGCAGCAGGAGTAGTGGCAGAAGAAGAATCAGCCATGCAGGCAGGCTTGAGTGTTCCCCCCCCATGTGAACTGTTGAATATTTGATGGGAAGTTCTGTCTTTAGTGCGAGCAGCCGCAGCAGCTTTGTGTGAACATGGCATATATAGGACAAAACCCCACCAGGCATCTCATAGGAGTTGTTAGAGAAGCTGCCATAGTCGAGGTATTTTACAGCTCTATCAAATCACGGTGGGACTTTCTGGCCTTTTTGTACAACAACATGAGAATCAGGATGACAGCCCAAACTGTGTAAGACTGAGTCAGATTCTGTGTCCTCAAAATATGAGAACTTTCTATGGCCTTCATCCCATTTCAGCATCTGCTACCCCTGGCGCCATGGCAACGGGGCCAATATATAGGTCAGTGGTCACACAGGGCTCCACCCCCAGCAAAATAACACATATAGCTCTCTGCTTTCCATGTATACTAAGGTGGCAGAGAAAGGTGTGCGTGCCCATCCATACGTACAGTCATGACACAATAAACTGACATACAAACGCGAATACAAGTGACCCAGATTTGGAGTGTGAGTCTGCAGCAGCTTCACAGGTGATTTGTGCCATCAGCTGTGCAGTGACATGAATACAAGAAGCAAGGATATGTACTCCACCCTCTATGTGTGTGTCTCTTTGTCTGCTGAACATCTCTGTGAAGCAGATGAATACACAATGAGCTCTACTGTTGCTACCCTCATGTTCACATCAGCACGTGTGTCCTTCAGTCAGTTTGCGTGTGTTTAATTTACACCCTCAATTGCCCCTCACCAAGTGAGTCATTTAGCAGTGTAACTTGATCATGTAGCCAGCCATCAATGAGTCCCCATTAATGGAACATCAGTACTCATTCAGTGAGAGTGGAACTAAGAGGCAGAAAGTATTGATCCCCTCATGCTGCAATTTCCACTGTGAGGCGACAGAAATGTCAAATAGAAATGTCAACGTGTTACTTTTGCTGCAGGAGCGACTAGAAATACCAGGATCAATGAAAAACTCTGCTGCAAGTAAACAATAACTGTCACAGTGGAATGAAATTGTTAAAGGTCTTCATCCATCCATGTCTGTCCATCCATTCATCCAGATTAAGATTAAGTTGTCTTTATTGCCAGTTCTCTGCACTCACGTATGTTGAAACAAAGATGGTCCTCTTCATTTGATCCATCCTATACTAACGCTAGGTGCTAGGGAACCAACTCCATTTCCTATTGCCAGGTATCAGGAGCACTAGCAGGAGTATTAACCCCTGTTTTTGTTGGTGGGAGGAAACCAAAGCATGTGTTATAAACCCGTACACACAAAAAAAACCAAAAAAAAAAAACAGAGAACAAGAAAAACCCACAAAAATCTGAGGTTGGAACCCAGGCCATTCATACTGTGAGGCAACAGTGTTAACCACTGAGCCACAGTGATGCCCATCTCTCCCACTCAAATTCAACATTCATTGTCCAGATTTCCTTTATAAATTGTTTTTTGCATT
>JANJYP010020379.1:0-12511 GCA_024605115.1 Rastrelliger brachysoma | reverse complement strand
TTTTTTTTTTTCTGGTGTGGCAGCAATACGCTTCCGTAGTATTCAGATATAAGAAAATAACAATTGTAGTTCATTGTAGTTTATCAGCTACAGACTGAGCTACTACATTCATTTGAGAACCTACTTAATGATTTAGTTTTTGAGATGAGAATTCATTAAACTGTTAAAGGTTAAATTTTGAACTTAAAGTCACTACTATGAATAACTTTTGTGTTGTTTGTGGAGACCCCTGTGGACAAAAATAGTACTGTTTCCCAGAATGAAGAAGCATTTTCCATAAAGCACCACTGTCTCCTGTTGCAAAAGAGGACGTTTTCATTAATTTCGGAAGCGAGTGAGTTTAGCTACGTAAGATTAATAACTGTGATATCGCCATGGTGAAGCAAAGTAAACTCTTTTAAGTACCATTTATACAGCTAGATTTCTTTTGATTCATTGTTTTGTTTTCGTTACCACCGTTCCCTCTCTTCATTCGCTCATTCTTTGTTACGCTCTCTCCTTTTTTTTTCTCTAGTCTTTTAAAAAATGAATCTGGAAGCAGACCGAGAAGAAGTCTTGCTTTATGTTTTAACATTATAAAAATAGGAGAAATGCTAACTTTCAAAGTGGCACAAGGCAGGTTCTAGATGTGGTTTACAATAACTTAGAGCGCCTTCTATTGGCTGAAAATGAAAATTGCTCTCCGGTAGCTGTTAATGAACTCTTCATGCTAGCTAGACTACACAACTCTTCTCTTGATTAAAGTTTTACAATTTAAACAAAACAACCACAGCACAAAGGTCGATGTTTAATGACTGACTTTAAGATCTAGCAAGTGTATTGAAGACCTTTCCCTTCATTTTTATAAAACATTTGCAAAGCAGTTATGTTGTCTCATGGTACTTACTAATTTTAAAGATACTAATACAAAGTGTGTGTGCGCGTGCGTGCGTGCGTGCGTGCGTGTGTATGTGCGCACAGCTCTTCTTTCCCAGCAGTCTCCTTGCATCAGTCATGGCCGAGTGTGTGTCACTCAGAGGAGGAACAACTCCACCACACCTAAAATAAAAGTGGATTTTGACCAAAGTACAGGTAAACACAAATACTGGTTTTGTTTCCTTGAGGGTATTTATTGAACCTTGAGCAGTATGTCTATGAAGTACTCAAACAAAAAAAACAAACAAACTAGTTTTGGTGTGCAAGGATAGTCCAGTGGTTACAGCACATACCACGTAAATCTGACCCCGGGTTAAATCTTAGCCGGTGTGGTCATTTGCTGCTGCTGATTTATTTACTTTCAAATAAATCCCTGCCACAAAAATCTTTTAAAAAAAACAACTTGTTTAAAGTGTACCTTAAAGTCACGCAATTATATTATACAAATAATAGCTCAGGATTTAGTCAGCGCAAACATGGAGGAGGGTTAATTTGTTTGTAGGCTACAACAGCAGCACATGGTTAAGTACAGTGTCCATTGTCACAACAACAATCATGTTATACTCTGTCTCTCTATAGGTGTGGCGGTGATGCGCCTGCAGAGTCCACCGGTCAACAGCTTAAGTTTAGATTTCCTCACAGAGTTGTGTATCAATGTGGAGAAGCTAGAGATGGATAAAAGCTGCAGAGGCCTCATCATTACCTCGGTACAGTAGAACCTCATAGTTTGTAATTACTTCTGGAGTCTGTGAAACATTTTTAAACACATTTTTTTGGTTGTACGATCAGAGCCAACCCAAGGTGTTCTCAGCTGGGCTTGACATCATGGAGATGTACGGGAAGAGTCCAGAGAGCTGTGGAGCGTTCTGGAGAGCTGTTCAGGAGATGTGGCTGAAAATCTACAGCTCCAACATGATCACTATAGCTGCAATCAATGTACGTATGATGTTAAACCAAGCCTCTTATTTTGTCCCTGTGTCACATAGGACATGATACATTTCCAGCTGTAGTACCATCATTTTGATTTGAACAAATAATAAATTTGAGAGTTTATTTCCTCTACAGGGTTCCAGTCCTGCAGGTGGTTGTCTGATGGCGCTCACCTGTGACTACAGGATAATGGCAGACAACCCACGTTACAGCATTGGCCTCAATGAGACGCAGCTTGGCATTGTAGCACCTTTTTGGTAAAGAATTAAGAGAATATCAACCTCAACGACACTTAATATTAGTTGCTGTTTGATTGGTTGTGGCACTAAAGTGAACACTGGCACTGTCTGCAGGTTTAAGGACACCATGGTCAATACAGTGGGCCACCGGACCACAGAGATGGCCCTGGAGCTAGGACTGCTCTACAGCTCTTCAGAGGCCCTGAAGATAGGCCTGGTAGACCAGCTGGTACCAGAAGACCAAGTCTTGACCACAGCCACACAGACCATGACCAAGTGGCTGGCCATTCCAGGTATGTAGCTGTTACGTGGGGTAGGCCAATGGTTAGATACCCTAAAATGCCTGTTGGTGTTGGTGTTAGAGAATCATTGTAAAGGCCACTGGAGGTCCCTGGACTCCACTGTTTTGATTTGGTGAGCTAACTGTTCATCTGCTAACTTTTCCAGACCACGCCAGACAGATCACCAAGTCCATGATGAGGAAGCCAACTATCGACAAACTCACATCCAACAGAGAGGCTGACATCCAAAACTTTGTCAGCTTCATCACCAAAGACTCCATTCAGAAATCTCTTCGTGTATATCTGGAGATGCTTAAAAAGAGAAAGGGCTAGATGAGATAGGCAAACGTATAAAACCACTAACATGTTGGAACAGTTTAAAGCACACCTGCCTTCATGGTCACGTGTAAAGTAAGATCCTCAAATACATCTCTCTACAGCTTCTCTGTGCTGCAGTTTTCTACCATCATTCTCAATAACGTGACAAAATTAGCTTAGGGAAAAAACACACCCAAGATTGGCAGCAATATTTCAATAACAAGTATTTTTTCTAACTTTTCCAGATAGTTTAAATTTTACTTTTATCTTCAGGAGATTAAGTCATTTCAGTTGAATGTTCAGCTTGTTGCTGTCATTGTCTCTCAGGCTTCTGGTTCTACCACAGCAAATAATGCAGTTTATGATGTTAGTCTGATTTTGGATATTGATCTTTGGCAATGAAGTCATCAATATTTAGCGTTACAGAGAAGTTAATGGTTTGAAATGAAGTTGTCATTGACTTTAGATATAAACATAATGTAATTCTGAAAGACTCCCCTGGAGCTGTATTATGTGTTTTAATGTAGAGCTAGTTAGCTAGTTATTTCTTTTAAAAGACACTCCCCATATTCTCTAAATGCCAAGTATCACTCTTACTACAGCATCACTGATACCACTTGTGGCAAGATTCATATAGGTGACAGGTGTAGCTTCTGTGTTATGATTGGACAGCCATGTTTGGGGACAGGGTTTAGCAAATGATCAGTTATTGTGACAAAGCTAACAAAGCCTCACCATTAAAGTGCCTAGCCTTACTGTACCTTAAGTTTGAGTGTATTTGAATAGCAAACTATGGGCAAAGTCATTTTCTTAACAGATTTGTGTATGTTCATGTTTTCTGACTGTTTCTTGGTCTGAATAAATGGGTGAATTCAGTTGATCAGTGGATTTATTGGTGTGAATTAAAAGGTCGATCATTGCTCTTTTAATTTTTTCCATTATGTCAGGTATATTAAAATATTCTCCATAACATGAGTGGTGTTCAGAGAATGAAGCATACATCCTATGACTTTTCCTCTAGCGCCATCATGAGGTTAATATTTATGTTTTTGTGACAACAATTATTGAATGGATGACTATGTAATTTGCTACATATTCAGGAGAAATTATAATAATTTTGCCAATTCCTTAGCAAAGTCTGTAACCAGATCAATTTTTTTTATTAACTTGAAATGTCAATTTTGACCAAAATACTTGCAAAATTAATGAAATTCCTAATGGCATGAGTGTTGCATTTACATTATTGTCAACACTAAATTTCTTTTTAGACTTATTGCCCTTTAACCCAAATGGGCAAGCAGCCTGTGCAGCGGTAGCAGTTAAATTACCCATGAACTTCACTTTATTTGTAACACCCCACTGTATGGATCATGACTCTTTGTTCCTGACAGTTTTTTATATTTAAATTTAAACAATAGACAAGACATAATTTGCCAGATGTTTTATTTTGTTCTCAGAATCCACACCTTTGTGGCTGATCAGAGTGGATAATTATCATTCAGATTCAGCATGGAGGCTTCTGAGAACATTACACGAGAGTCACCTCCACAGGGTAATGGTCACTGACAGCCACTGCCTGAGAGAGAGAGAGAGAGAGAGAGAGAGAGAGAGAGAGAGAGAGAGAGAGAGAGAGAGAGAGAGAAAAGCATTTTTTCTTTATGGCATAGTTAATGACAAGTGTTTTTCTTGTGCAGTGTGTTTCAATCATGCACTGTAAAACTTTAACAGACCAACAGAATATCTTTGCTCCAACATTTTACTCATTTTGATCCATTGCCTAAATGACAACATCAAATACTGGAATTCAAGCAAAAATAAGAATTCATTTGAACTACAAAGATACCTTGCAGTTCAAATGAATTGTATGGTAAACAACGATTACCAGATTGTGACTGAGATGCAAGTCCTTCGTGTAGTTGTAGACTGTAGCACTGTCAAGTAACACTCCCTTGTTCATGTCATCAGTCACCACAATCCTGCATACACAGGAAGAAGGGTGGAATTCAAGGAGATACCACATACTTTTCATGATTCTCTTATAATGTTTCTTCATGAATATACAAAGGCTTAACTGAGAGGCTACATAAAGGGTCAGTATTAGATAAATCAGCAGTTTTCTCAACTGTAAACCTTGCAAAGATATGTTAGTAGAGCCAAAGAATAAAATAATGGACCTGTAAATGTGAACAATACGCGTGTGTGTGTGTGTGTGTGTGNGTGTGTGTGTGTGTGTGTGTGTGTGTGTGTGTGTGTGTGTGTGTGTGTTTGTACCTGTCGTAAGCACAGTGAGTGTTTAGTGACACAGTGGTGTCATCATCATCACGGATCAACCAGTGGAAACTCTTGTCAGTGTAGAGGGGAATGCTCTCCCATTTAGAGCCTGATATATAATTACAGTCTGCGTTGAAGTCACCAAGCAGCACAATGTACTGGAGGGAGAGCGGGAAGGTTCAATCACTGTCACCGCCATTTCAAATTCAAATTTAATATCCTTTGCACTCTTTTTTTGTATATGTGTGTGTTTTGAAGCGAGTATTCACATTGGTTTTCCAGCGATTGCGGACATCAGTCACCACTTTATAGAGCTCTGCCACCTCCTCCACAGCATAGTCTGGAGATGTATGCTGGGGGATCAGAACAAAGTTCTTCACAGCTAGAGAACAAGAGAGAGGAATGAAGAGAGAGATGTTGGATGAAGGAGAGTCAAGTTGATCCAGCATCTAATAACTGTATAAAAGTATGTAGGAAAGACATTATTAACAATACTGTGACATGAATCTTTAATAGTGTCTTTTTTAGTAGTAAACTAAACTAAGTAATGGATTTTTTCTTTAAAAAATCTACACTACTTGTATCTAAGGTGAAAAAGTACTCTGTGTGTTCATTAAAACTGAGCCTACCAGTTTTGCTAGAGGAGAACATGACGACAAAGGGCTCTCTGTTGAAGGTGTCTGTTCCAGCAGCCTCAGAGCCATCATCATAGGTGTAGTTTTGAGCCACAGACACTACCTGATCCCTGAAGAGAGACAATATTACTCAGCAACATCTATTTGACTGTGCTGTTGCGTTTGTTGTTATTTGTATCACATTTGATGAATGGAATTATATTAATCCAATACCCTTAAATGGCCACTAGAGTTTTGGTATCATATATTGTAGNTATATTAATCCAATACCCTTAAATGGCCACTAGAGTTTTGGTGTCACATATTGTAAGTATGAATTTTATGTTGAGGAGAAAAAAAGTGTTAAATTCGTGTCAGTTTCGTCAGATGGGATTAGAAATATATTTGTCAACGATGTTTTTTTTTCATGACTAACAGACTGACAATGACTTTGACACACAATGCATTTTGTACAGACAATTTCATAATATAAAATACTATTATTAAAGTATGCTGGTCAAGTATTTTTGACACAAACGTTTACAATATAATGTATCCTGTGAATAAGGAGTATTCAAATTTACATAGCATTTTGCACCTATTAATGCAATTTGGTGACACAAAATGCTGACCAAATGTAACAGTATGTTTTGTGTCTCAGCTTCCAATAAAGTCAGATACAAAGACACTGGGCGGGGCTCTATTAAATCAAAATTTAAAGCAAGTGCGTTTCTGTTTCAAATATTTTTTCATGAACATTGAGTTACTATAGTAGGTGGTTGTGTACCTGTAGAGGTAGAGATATCTCTCCTTGTAGGAACTGCGACCCAGAGGCTCACTGAAGATGTGATTGTACTTGTACTTGGAAGAACCTCNCACACACACACACACACACACACACACACACACACACACACACACACACACATTTAAAGAGTTTCATCATGTTTACCTTATATGATAATGTGAGCTTTCCACATCTCTACAAACTACTTAAATAATGTCCACCTGTGTGTTATAATACTGTGTACACTCTACAGAACATATGGTCATCCTAACTTGTTGACATGCTCCATGAGTTTTCTGGTTGCTGACAGATCGCTGTCTCTGACCTCCTGTATCAGAATGATGTCATAGCGGTGGACAATCTGCAACAGATGCAAAATCACAAAAAGATCACATTCTCGTTGGTTAAATGTAGGTTTTATACTAAACTGCAATTTCTAGGTTATAAAAGTAGAGCTCTGTGGATGCTGTTTTTCAATCCAATATAATTACATAGTCAAAGTATTTGTGTTATTACTAGCATCTAATACAGTTATTTTTTTCATCTTTAATCTTTAATTCATCTTTGTTGAATTTTGTGGAGTAAAACTTTCAAATCCATGTACACAAAATAATATTCTAACTCCATTCAAAGGTATGATTATATTTCTAATGCGCCTCATCCACATTACAGTAGAAAGGGAAGGCTGAACAAAATACTGTGTGATTTTGCATGTTAATGACCGACATATTGAACAATGCAAATTAAAACCTTGTGGTATTTAAATGAACAGCCTTCAAGTTGTAAAGAGTAAAAAATGGTGGCGTTTCAGACCGTGCTGATGATGTTCATCAGAGTTGTGTTGGAAGCTTTCTTGTCTCCAAAAGTCTTGATGTTGAAAGCTCCCAGTAGCAGAGAGGTGGAGATATGCAGCAGGGCCAAAATGAGACCCAAAGTACACACCAAACGCATCCTGGGCCAAAAACATAAGATATAACTCAATAAACAGTCTATTATACACTGTCACCCATAAAGTTGGAATACACCTTTTTTTTAACCTCTTTTCTAAAGTGTATATAACAAGAATGCGTTTGGTGGTGATGGGGTCAGTGTATAATAGATTACAGAGAATCGATGCAGTTGAATGTGCGATCAAGTGTTACATGACCCTGGCAAGCAACTCTTAGCCTTACTGTGGGAATGAGGGAAGCTCATAACACCTGCACCTCTGGACACATGCAAACATAAACATAACATATTCAAGATAGTTAATCTGACTACAGGTCCAGAATTTGTTTTATGTGTTGCTTTCTGCAGATGAATGATAACATAATCCTGTAGTAGGAGATCACGTTACCTTGGTTACACTGTTCAATCGGAGCTGGTAGGCAAGTGACTCTTGGGCAAAGGTTATAAAAAATGGAAATTAAGAGGTGCAGTTGCAGTTTAGTCGCACATTGTTGTTCCATTTTGTCAAATTTTTCATTACTGCTACATATTGTATATGGTGTTTGCTTATAAAATGAATGCAGGCCAGGTAACCGTGGGTTACAATCATTGTGAATAGTATTACAAAGCCTACAAGAGCTGTAATTCTCAGCAACAACACTGTGGCTTGTAGCATTACTGTCCTGAATATTTCATCCATATTAACCGTAACAAAAACTCTCAGTGTAAGCTTTGTTCTGCTCAGCTTTCATCAGCTGTTTTTTGGCAGTGAAATTGAAAAAGAGAGAGTGAGTGAGTGAGAGGTGCATAGCTACCTGTTTCTGTAAGTCTGTGTTAGAATGGAGAAAAAACACAGAGGCTCGGTTGTGTGTGTGAATCGCCCAGGGTCTCCACTACGACTTCTGAGTAGAACTGATAGTGTGTCTTGTGAAGTTTTTATTTACCTGCAGGTGCATGTGACTGGATCATTCTGGGGTGGAGTGAAAAGAGGAGGGGTGGTACAGGTGGTAGGTGGGTGTCCTGCTTTGAACCAAGCTGAGATACTATTGGATTTATTCTTATGAAATTTTTGTAAAGGTAATGCCCAGAGAATAAATCTTTGTTTTGGTCATCCCCTTACCTTTTTATCTAGTATCACCTTAAAGTTCAGATTTGTGCTTTTTGAGTCAAATACGTCAAATATTACATAGACGTTCTTAAAAATTGTCACACAGTTCTCCCCTGATTCAATGAATTGGGTCAAATTTGACATGTTTTCAAATGTTTTTATATCAGAAATATGAATTTCTTTCATCTAATTGCCTGATGATCATATGAATAAGAGAGGGCTAATTAGCAAAGTTAGAATGCTAACACGCTAAACTAAGATGGGATAAACATCAGTTAACATTACTACAAAATATCAGCATGTGATAGTCATTGTGAGTTAGCATTTTCTTAAAGCAACAAGCTTCAATTATATCTAATCTCTCTCAATCGGAGCTTTATTTACTTATGCCATGGATATGCCATGGATTGCTTTAGGCTATTTCAAGAATAACAGTCAGGTGAACATTGGGTGTGCATTCATTAATTCATATACACTAGGCCTACTACCTATTCTTACATATATGAGCAGTGTGATTTGTTGGAGAAGGGTGCTACACTGTGATTATCAAGATCTCTTATTTGACAAATCTACATGATCTGTAGAGATGATTGAGAGTCAGTGCATTAGTTCTTGTGGCGAGATGAAATAATCACAAGGACCTCAAAAGTTGCCAAATCTAGAGAGGGAGTTGCCATGTTGGCAGCAGCAGTGCATCTATTCCGAGCTTTAACTGGCTTTAACTGGTGCAACAAAGAAACAACATCTGAAATGTGTTTTTCTTAAATCAGTAAACTTTTTCTAGTGCTCACCTCTTGAACTACAGTATGTGGGTGATCAACACATGCTATTTATAATTGCAGTGTTGGCAGTAGCGATGAGAGGGCAACAGATGGCATGAATACATGATAAAGACATAAGTTCATTCTCGGTCATGTGTGATGGGGGGGAAAAAACAACATGCACTGCCATGATGTAAACTAGAGCTTGATGACCAATTTCACACAATTAGGACATTCACTCAAGTCAGTGAATTGATTCAAAATGTGTTTGCCTTTAATTAACGTAAGTATTCATAGTTTTTATATTAACAAAATCAGGAACATCACACTGTTATTTATAGATTATGTGAAGATCATGATGGACTGCATCAAATCAAATGGACTGTAATATTTTATCTTTTCAATTCTGTGACACAAGACTGTAGTGAATCTGTTGAAACATCTTTTTCTAGATCAGTTCAAATAGTTTCAAAGAAGAGCAGAGATACTTTTCATGCTGATATTTATTTAAAGTTTTAATGATTATTCTCAAGCATTATATGACAAAAAGGTATAAAGCAATGTTTTTTTTTAAAAAAATTTTAACATTTTTTAAACTGACACCCAGCTGCTTTGGACAGAAGGGGTAAGTGTGAAACCAAATTGTCTGATATGACAAAATTTCACATATGATGATCTTCTGTAGGTTTGTACAGGGCATTCAGTAAGTACTATGCATACACAGCATGTGAGTTAAGTCACAGTGTTGATGGAAATAGAAGCGTGTATGTACTGAGAGGAACTCCAGGTGGTGTAGCATATTGCATAAATTTACAATGTACTGTGTGCCCATGCCTCAGAATCTCACTTATTTCCCTCCAGAACAGATTCCCATTCAGACAACCATCCACTGAGTCATTTTTTTCATACCATATATTTTCTGCAGATGTATCATTTTGTGATTTCTACATCCACTGCAGCTTTATTCAATTCCAATGTCAGTTTTTAGACAGCCATGGGATGACAAATAGACTCTAATATGTAGTTAAAACACTAAAATATTTGACGCCAACCATGCGGTCACAGGAAAAACACAATTCAACGATGACCATAATATAGTTTAATATAGTATCTATATTATACTATACCATACAAATACTATATTAATAATATATTAATTCTATAAAGATAATACTATGCTAGATGTGAGAAATAAATGATAAATCACAATTTTAGCTCTTACATAATAAGGTTTACGTGAAATTAAATGTATTCTGTGCTATTTCAATTAGTGCTATGAGAGATTTATCACAATTAGGCTAGATATTTACATAATAAGTTGTAAATTATTCTAAATTAAATGTCTTATGCCGCTTTAATGGGTGGAAGCAGTAATTTTTTTTGGGAGCAGCCAGTATGATAACTGAGTACTCTCTAACCTGTAGTTCAAATATGATCCCAGTAGGTGGCAGTAAGACACTAAAATGTTTGACCATTCAATCACAGGAAGAACACACTTCAACCGTGACGTCATTTGCGTAGCAGCCACAAACAGGAAGAAAACATCCAGCTGTTATCAAAGCAACGAGAGAGAGAGAGAGAGAGAGAGGGTAAGAGAGAGAAGCTCTGGCTACCATAGCTTAGCTGTGTCACAGTAATGAAACGGCCCTGAGAGTCGGCAATAAGCGTGTGCTTTAACATGTTGTCTCCGGAGTTGTGACTGTGAAGATTCATACCTAAGGAATATAATTCTCCTCGACTTTCCTCCGGTGCGAGTGTTGAAACAAGGTATGTTAGCTTAGCAACAGAGCGTTAGCCGCTGTTAGCCTGTGTGCTAATTAACAGGCAGCTGTAATACTTCTTTTATAACAACCTACTTTATTATTCACTGTGTTTTCTTTTGTTTTTTTGTGGCTGACCCTCCAGTTAACGTTATAGTTTAATGGCAAGTTAAAATATATAAAAGCTTTGTTACAGTTCTATTAACGTTCCCTTTAGAAGATGGATCATTGACTCGTTTTGTTCTTGTTAACCCTGTACTTTTTTCAAGCAGTCATCTGAGGTTATGAAATGTAAACACTGTTGCAAGACCAACATGCTGTTACTCCTTTTAACTCCTCCGAATGGTGTTAGAAAGAAAATGTGAGAGTGGAAATCCCCCTTGGCAAAGAATGAGACATTTGTTATTGTTATTTAAACAGACTGTTGTCATGTGTGACTGTGCAGGATGCATATTAAGAGGTCAGTCAGATAAGAATGTATGTTTATTGAGACTTCCTATGTTTATCTATTAAGAAGAAGGAACTACGACCGACTTATCATATGTGTTTGGCTTGATGTGTGTTGAAAGCATGGCTATATAAGGGCTTTTCACACTGCATATTCTTATCCCACGGCTGAGAGATGATCCTGGGATAACAGCCCCAGCCCGGAGTTATGCTAAGCCCATGGCTGTGGGATTCACATAGCACTTAGGAACCCTGGGTTAACAGTCTGCATGGCGCTTTTAAACTATCAGATATTCTCTTATATCTAGCACAACAGAGAAATTTACATTATCGCAGCAGCAAAGTGGATATTAAAAGTAGTCAATAAAAAAAAGAAGAACGCAAGTACAAAAGTGAAAATATAGTAATATTGGTGTTAAGTGATAATATGTATGAGTTTTATATTTTTACTGTGCAGATTCAAAGTGAAAATATATGTAGGTATTACACAGTTGAACTGAAAGTGATAGTATATCTGAAATACACTAGTTGTGTTTATGTGGCTATAATGTGTATGAGAGTGTACTCGGGTGCATGTGTGGTGAACCCTAGGAAGAGAAGCTAATGCTGATGAAGACCTTAATAAAGACAAAAACTCAGACATGTTGTGTACAGTGTAATCTCTGTGTGTTTGAGCCTGAATCTTGTTAAAGGTCGACCCCAGGAGATGGACACTAATTACTCTCCAGACTCTGTTCTCATTGCTGTATGACAGCAGAGCAGGCATTTGCCAGTAGTTATGACAACAAACAAATAACTACATTAGTAGGGCCAGTATGTTGAGAACTAAGGAGAGGCTGCTTTTCATTGTTATGCATGTTAGTGTAGTAAATTGTACTTTGTTTTCTTTGTGTTTTGCAGAGTTGGTTTCAATAAATAAGATATTTGAAGATATCACATTGGGATATACAGTGTTTAGAAGTTTTACACATCAAGCAATAACAAGCTGAAGATGAATTTAAATGAAAATAGAAGGGCTGGGTATCAGTACTCTAGAACAGTGTTTTTCAACCACTGTGCCGCGGCACACTAGTGTGCCGTGAGAGACCGGCCAATGTGCCTTGGAAAATTACCCAATTTCACCTAATTGGTCTAAACATTTTTTAAAAATTAT
>JANJYP010020345.1:0-10145 GCA_024605115.1 Rastrelliger brachysoma | reverse complement strand
GGTTACTGGCCTTTTGTATCATTTTTAGCTTGTACCCATAACCTTTTGATAATGTTCAATTTCACACATATTTGCAATATTTTTTCTCATGATACATGGGAAACCCTTTTGCATTCCTTTAATACCTCTCAGTAATGAGTTTCTTGGTGTCCTCCCATGTGGTCTCCAGCAGGCTGATTTCTCTCAGTACCTCCCCACCTAGCTCTGCATCTCTCTGGGCTAGCTGGTTGCCCTTGTCCCTCAGCCACTGCTCTTCATGCAGGTGTGACTGTAGCTCATCCTCCAGCTGATTAAAGAACCGTAGCCTGACAAACACAAGGATAATATGCTGCTGTTGAACATGTTTTATCTACATAAGCATGTTTGGTACTAGCCTAAAATGGTAACAATAATTCAACTTGAGAACCATATCATGCTATTTACCTCTGCTGTAGGGCATGTAGACTAGGCTCTTTGAAGCTCTGGTGGTCGGCTTTTTCTTCAATGTCCTCCACAGCTTTGAGCAGCTGTTCTTTCCGCTGTCTAAATGAAGTCCATAGAGCACCTAAGGCCTCTGCTTCACTCTGTTTAGTGCCAAGCAAGTTCCTCACTGCATCTAACTCAGAGCTGAGTGAATCGGCCAACATGCGGCATGATTTATGAGACCCCTCATCAGCACCAATGTGGAGATGGCTTTTACAGAGACTGCTGTCCAAATTAACTGCTAGCGTTTCAAGCTGGCTAATGTCTGGGACAATGCTGGCCAACTCCTGTTGCAGCTCCTCTACTCTTCCACGATCCCAGCTCCCAGCACTCTCCACAGTTTGTCTCAGACCCCGCAACACCCCTGCAGCAACACTATGAGTCTGCAGAAAAGCTTCAAGCCTTTCTAAGCAATCTAACTGGAGCTCAACTATGTGCTGTGCTTCCAGGTAGGGCTGGAGACAGCTGTCTGCTCTGCTTCGTAGGAGCTGTGCGTCACCAGGTTCACAGAACTGACAGAGTTTCGCTGTCTGCTCCTCCAAACTTTGTCTGACACTGGACTGCTTCTGTAGGCCCCCCTGAGTCTCCTGTCAAAAACCAATGGAGGATTAGTTGTAGCTCATCTGTCTACTGACAATAAGTAGTACGTGCACAAAATGGATCAGCAATATCTATGCGTTCTTCTTACTTTTACTTTTGTGGTGGCAGGCTGCAGGTTGCTGATGTTGATTTGAGAAGCTGAGTGTAGATTTGACAGCATGGTCTCACTCCACTGGGAGAACTTCAGCAGGGCCTGGTCAAACTGCTCCACCAGGGAGAGGTGGCTCTGAAGCTCCTGGATCCTGTGGTACAAAACAAAATTACTGTGAGACAAATCAGCCCTGTTTTAGCTAATATTTGAATAGTATTTCAATAAATGTAGGGTAAAATTTGCCATATGAAAAAAAANCTGTGGTACAAAACAAAATTACTGTGAGACAAATCAGCCCTGCTTTAGCTAATATTTGAATAGTATTTCAATAAATGCAGGGTAAAATTTGCCATATGAAAAAACCCCCAAAAACCATGAGGATATTGGCTAAGACAAACTCTCCAGAAAGTTACTATGCTTAGCCAACAAATTATTACCGCACATTACCCCTATAAAAACCACAAATTGGCAATTGTACATTACAAATTAAACAACATATGGGGTGCGCTGGTGGCCTGAATGTTGACACGTTGACTATAAACTGCAACATCCCCAATTTGCATCTGGCCAGAGACCTTTTTTTGCATGTCATTCACCAATTCTTTCTTCCCTCAGTTACTGTTATCTCACCACTGTCAGCTATCTAATACAGGCATAATCATGTAAAAAAGACATATATGTTAATAAGTAAGATTTAAAGGCACTGATAGGACGGTTTTGTTAAGTTTGGACACAGCCTAACACAGTTTTTCCCTTTCTGTTTTTCCTGGCCTTTACACTAAGTTCATAGTCTCCTGGCTGCAGCTTCATATTTACTGGACAAATATGAGAGTGAAATTAATCCTTTAATCTAAGTCTGGGCAAGAAAATAATAAGTGTATTTCCAAAAATGTCAGACTATTCCTTTAATAGCAAGCTTCAAGAAAGCTGCCAATGTTGCATTTTATGAAACCGATTTAATCAAAGACAGCTTGACTATGCTGAACTTGCCTCATCAGACCAGCATGTTAAATGAAAACAACAATGAAAAGGTTACACTCTCTTACCTTTTAGGGAGGATTTCATTCTGAGCATGCAATCTCCTCTGCAGGGTCTCCAGCTCATCTTTCAGCTGCTTCACTGTATCTTCTGGTGCAGTGGAATACAAAGATGTCCCCAGAGACACCAACTCAACATGAGAGAGCTCAAGAGACTTGACTTCAGAATTTAAGGCCTGCAAAAAAATATTTTTCTTAAAAAAATGTTTTAAGCAATGTAATCACAATATGTCCTGTTTTAATGTATGTAATGTATGACTGAGCAAGTCAGCATATCATGTTGTGGGGATAAACAGCTAGTGTCAACACAGTACCAATTATTTATAATCATTTATTTATATGTGTGTATGGGCATGTTTTTGCTCTTGTACTTCTATCTTTGTGAGGATACACGGGAGATTTAGATCTTGAGTGAGAAGACCCTTCGGTCAGTTATTACATTTTCAAAGGAGTGTTTGATTGTGTGAATGTATTGTACCTGCAAATCTTGTATCTCACTGCGGAGTTTGGTTTTATCAGCTGGCAGACACTGACTCTCTGGTTTCGATGCACATTCACTCCTCTCCAAGCATGAAACAAAGTTTGATCTCTGTTTCTCATACCTGAGAGTTTAAAACTGGATTATTTTTCCATTTACACAGACTCAACGATGAGTATATAAATAAAACAGTTTAGATTTGACGAGTTGGTTTGGGGGTATTGGTTAATTAAGTGCTTTTGCATGAAATTAAAATCCCACATACATTAAATTTACTGTATATTAAACAGCTCTTACTTTCGCCAAAGAGAAAGCAGAGTCTCCAAAGTGCTCTGTTTGTCCTTTGCCTCCTGTACGTTTTGCTCGTAGCTGGAGTTTAGCTGTGTCACAGTCCTCTCTGCTTGCTCTCTGTCACTGAGCCTTCGGGCACTGGCTGACAGGGACAACAAGGTTCCCTTCAACCTTTCTAGACACTGACAGACATCCTGGGAAACAATAACACAAGAAAGTGACTCACATAGCATTACCTCAGTAGCGCTTTATTAAGCTTAGTAGTTCTCTTTCAGACAATATTAGAGTGTATCAATTTTAAATTAAAGGATCAAACAAAATTAAGCTTTAATTGTGAGCATAGCATTAAAAAATGAAACTGGCAAGTAAAAACACTTAAATACCATGTGGTTTTGAAGAGCTTTGTAGGTCTCTGATGAGGAGGTGCAGATTTTGATCGGATTCTCCAGTTTCGTGCGCAGCTCACTGAGGGAAGCTTCCACCTGGAAAATAAAGATAAAAACTAACTGTATGCCTATATATTCCCCACAGTGTTACTCTGAATGTTGTCATGATATAAAAAACAAAAGGTCAATTAGCCTATTTATTGTACCTCCTCCAGGCTCATTTTGAACTTCTGCTGGTGAGAAGAGCTTTCCTCTAGCTGTCCATCAAGCTGCTGTACACTCTCCTTCAGCTCCTCCCAGTACCGTCCGATTTGGGTCAGACGGGCCTTGATGCGAGCCGCCTCCCCTGAAGATACAAACTGGGCCAGTGCCTGGGAGTCCGCCTCCAGCTGAGAAAGAACCTCAGCACGATCTTGAAGCTCCGCACCAACAGCCTAATAGCATATGACATGTTTGAAGCAGCTACCCTGAGACTATTTAGCCTATGCATCATGACAAACACAAACCACAGACCTCGCTAACACTATATTTGTGTTGAAGAGAGGGGGCTGATGCAGTCAGCTGATGACACTGAAAAAAGGTCGGTAGTGTTGCTTTCTCATGTTTGTGGTTGCTTCAGGTGACCTAAATGATTCTTATAGTAGTGTTATAGTTTGTGGTTGATGCTTGCTCACTACAGTACTCTGACAGCTACAGAACATGGTGATGGTTGTAGATGTATATTGCACAGTACCTTCACTGTATTGATCTGCTGCTCCAGAGGTAAAGTAGAACTCTTCAGGACATCCAGTTGTTTTTCCTTATCGGATATCCACAAGGAAAAGGCTTCAAACCCAGCTCCAAACCGATCCCACTGGATTTTCATTTCNCAGCTACAGAACATGGTGATGGTTGTAGATGTATATTGCACAGTACCTTCACTGTGTTGATCTGCTGCTCCAGAGGTAAAGTAGAACTCTTCAGGACATCCAGTTGTTTTTCCTTATCGGATATCCACAAGGAAAAGGCTTCAAACCCAGCTCCAAACCGATCCCACTGGATTTTCATTTGTTCAAGAGTCTTAACACTGGAACACAAAAGTAGACATTACAGATAATAAACAAGAGGCTTTCAGATACACTTGGGTAAAAAATTAGGTATTTGCAAAAGCTATCAAAATACTACTCGAACATTATTCAACAAAAAATAATGTATGAATAATCTTACTCCTTTTTTAGCCCAGACTCTACTTTGTCCACTTGCTCGCTGAGTGAACGAGCTTGTTGTAAGAGCAGAGTCTTGTTTTTTGGACCAAGCTGGATTTCTCTTGCTCTCTTCAGCAAAGTATTCATATGTGAGGCCTCTGCTTCACACTGCTTCAGCAACACCTGTTTATAAACCAGAGGAAAATGACAGTTTTCTCTGTTTTTCCAATATACTTCCCTAAATGAACATGTCAAGAATAAACAGCATGATGTGTCCCCAGAAAGTAAACCCAAAGACAAACTTTTCTTACTCTGGCCTGGTCGAGTTCAACAGCCAAGCTCTCTGGACTGCTGAAGTTCAGGTCTCTCTCCATTGTTGAGCGTGCTTTGTTTACAAATTCATGCACTGCTTCCTGCTGGCTGTCAAACTCTTGCCAAGCTGCTAGTGTGACCTGAGGATGACAAAGCTCAAAACTCAGTAGTGTTTTATTTATAAAGCAAAACAAAGTTGATCCAAAAGTGGTAAAATGCATTAATAATATTCTATCTTAGATGATACCATTAGATGATACTTCTTCAGAAGTATCATCTAATGGATGATATCCCTGATTCAAATCTAAACTGAACTGACACTCAGATGCATGAGTGTACTGCCAAACCAGCTCAAACCATGTCATTGTGTATGCTAATGACACCACCGCTTTTTGGCCGTATCAAAGGAGGTGGTGAGTCAGCATACAGACACAGAGCTGGATATCAGTGATTGTATAATGAAAAGAGTCAGAAAACATCAAGTGCACCTTCGCCTACGAGGACCTTTAATGCATCCGGCCTAGCACAGAAAACACAAAGTTTCCATTTCAAGACTTCTAACGCCATCCTGTCTACATTCTGTAATAGCATCAGGAAGAGTAAGATGAATGACTCACTGTATCACAATCTTCAAAAGGAACTGTAAAGCCTCCAGCAGAAAACATCAATAAGACCTCTCTACCCACTATTCAAGACATTTTTCCACAAATGCGACATCTGAAAAAGCTCCTTGTATAAACTCAAATTCCTCTTTTCATTTAAGCTCTTCTCTATTCATAAAATTGTAGGCAAATATGTCAAGGTCTCCTTTCCTTTCCTTCATTAACTTGCCTATCACATGCAACACATATTAATAAACATCAATATCAGTGAACAAACTGGAGGAGACACTCAATTAAACCATTGCAGAACAGACACATGTAAGTACATACAAAAAATAACAGACAAGACTGTCAATTACAAATGTATTACAAATGACTCCAAAACTCTACAGCATAGATTTGTAGCAGCTGTTCATGCTGTCATTTAGTGACTAAACCGATGACATCATTAAGAGGATATGTGTCGGGATTCAGCTCAGCAGTTGACAGTGATATATCGATCGCAGCGTCCATTCATTTCACAGTGATTCATCAGAGCTGCACACTGCAGTATCATCGGGGGAAAAAAACCTTCTGAGTTTTAAGAAGTAGGGAGAAGTACAGACAAACAGCTCAATCAGACAATGCCAGAGTTTATGACCTCTACTAGTCAAAATCTCCTGACACCTATTTATTCAATATTTTGCAAAGACTGCTGTTAAGTTTTTAGTCTTCAGTAGCAGTTGTGACTTAAAACTATGAAATGTTGCTCACTAACAACGTCCCAAAAGTTAAATAAATCACAGCCTTGTCACATTTCTCACCTCGAGGCTTTGCTCCTGTGAATCCATATTCTGTTCCATTTTACTGAGTGTGTTTTCTAAACTCTGCAGGTCCTGCTGCAGAGTCTCTCCCAGACCTTCCTCAGCCTGAAGCTGCTGGCCTCTGGTGATCAGTTGCTGGACATCTTTTCTTTTAAGCTTTAGGCGTTTCAAAAGTTGCTAGGAGAAAACATTAACATTAACATTAACACATCAGTCATATCTCAATGGAACCAGTCAAATAAAAAAAATCTAGTCATTTGATTCTATTTTGCAGATCGTTCAATTGATGTCCTGCAGTACCTGATGAACAAGGAGTAGCTGCTGTGCTTCTCGAACAGTCGGACAGTCCAGTATTCTGGTGACCTCCGCCTGAGCCTCTTTCTGCCCCTGAACTAGATCATCCAAAGTAGTTTGCACTTCTCCCCTGAACTGCACACAGTCTCCCACAGCCAGCACCATCTTCTCAGCCTGGAAGATATAACAGCACAAGAACAAACATGATGGATTGATGGTTTTTGCACATTGAAAAAAATATGACATCTAGATTGAATGCAATGCTTCAATAAAACAAGTGAAAGTTCCACCTACCTCCATGAGTGAAGCAAGGAGACCCTTAAAATCTGTAGAGAGCTTGCTCAGTGCACTTCCTTGCCTCTGGGCATCGCTGTCTGCACAGATCTCGATGAGCACTGCCATACGAGCTTTCAGCCAGCCAAGATTCCCCTCCTGTAGCTCTGCATCATTCCTCAGCTCCTGCTCACCACAACACAGAATGATATAGTCCATATGGTCAAATAAGTCATCTGATGCAAAACATTTTTCTCATCTCCCCAATAACGGCATGAACAAACTACAACAAAACAAAAATTGTGTGTCAGAGAAGAGGGGCTATACTATATGGGACCAACTTACCGTGATGGTAGCCTTCACCTGGCTATATTTTCTTGGGTCATTGGCTCGGTTTCTCAGCAGCCTTAGTTGGCTCTCTTTAGATATAAGCCAGCAGGATAGTTCAGCATACCTGTTTCACATCATGAAAACTCTAATTAAAAAACTCAAAAAGATATCAGGAATTATTTGATGTGAGAGAAAAGGTTGAATTCTCACACCCCCTTAGCACATTGTTTANTTAAAAAACTCACAAAGATATCAGGAATTATTTGATGTGAGAGAAAAGGTTGAATTCTCACACCCCCTTAGCACATTGTTTCNGCCAGCAGGATAGTTCAGCATACCTGTTTCACATCATGAAAATTCTAATTAAAAAACTCACAAAGATATCAGGAATTATTTGATGTGAGAGAAAAGGTTGAATTCTCACACCCCCTTAGCACATTGTTTCAGTCATACACATTTGTTATTATTCTAAAACCTCAGACTGATGAGGCTTTAGATCCAAAAGTGGAGCCTCACCTGAGACAATTATCGATTTAAACAATCCTTACAATGAGACAAACAATACATGCAAAAATTCATGGATTAAACAACATTAAACAAATTAAAGTAAAATTTGTATTATACACATCATGCATGAGTGAAACATTGTATCTCAAATAACCTCAGTGCAACACTTTACATACATCAGATCTACAGGGGCTATGTGGTGACTACAAGACATGTGAATGGTCTTGTTCAATCTTCTTTGTGTTTACTATTGTGTCTATTTTATGTGCAGTGTCATAATCACAACTGTCAGCCTCTATCTGAAGTGAGAATTTAGATAAGATTAATTTGCATATGAAAGGCTTATCACTGCCTGCTAAGCACATTCTTCTATTGTTGCAACAGTGCTTCAACAAACATGTAATTTTTAAGATCACTGCACCTTGCGTTGTACTCCTTCCATTTATCTTGGTGCTGCATTAGCTTCTGATGGGTGTTCTCAATTTCTTCACGGACCTCAGATAAGTCTTTCACAGCTGTGTCAAGGATCTGGTGGGCAGGATCGCCTTCAGGAAGTTTCTGACAAAGTTCTTCCATTAGTTGCAGCCTCTTCTCACAGATGGACTGAGGGCCCTTTTCCCTGAAGAAAGCCTAAAGTAACAGAAGGCAATTGTTTAGCTGTGTTAGCCATGAAACAGGGTATAATTTGTGTGTGCTCACATTTTACATTTTACATGCCTTAAATTCAGATTATATGATNGGTATAATTTGTGTGTGCTCACATTTTACATTTTACATGCCTGAAATTCAGATTATATGACGATAAATTATTAGATCTTAAAGCTGATTTGATATCTTTTATAAAAATTGAAGATCCATAATGCTGCTGAATGAGAACAGTATTTGTTCAGTACTAGAAGATGTCTGTTCTTTTGAATTCATCAAAATTCATCACAGCGCTACAGAGCTGTGAATTTGCACAAATCAAGACGACATTCTGGACTGCTGTACTGAGAACAAATCCCATCATCGCCAGTCATGCGGTCATTAATAAATGATTAAATGATTGATTGATTGAAACTCAGCCAGGCAGTCAGTCACTCTAGGCTCACCCTGTGCTCCTTGATGAGCCTCTCGCTCCCCATGCTAGCCAGGTGGCGGTTCTCCCTGGTCACCTCCGCCTGGCACTCCTGCAGTGACACCATCAACTTGCCTCTCTCCACCTCCACTTTCAAGTGGAGGAGGTGAAACGGGGCTTCTGTTTGAATATCCTGGGCGAGGAGGAATACAGAAATGAGAAAATTAGATCAGATCAAAGAAATCTGTGCAATAAGATTCAAGTTTTAACTAGAAGGGATATAAAAAGTTTGGTAGAAAAAATATTACTGTAAATATTCTTTCATTTATTATGCAAGGCAAAGCAGCCTTATTTATACAGTGCACTTCATACCCAGGGGCAACTCAATGTGCTTTACATAAAAATAAACAATCAACAATAAAAACTGGAAGCATAAAAACATACAATTAAAAATATTCCAATTATGACTATTATAATATTATTCATATTATTTGTGTTTTTATTAATCATTTGAAGTAGTTGCAATCATAGTTATAGAATTGCAGTCATAATGATGCACATATTAAAATGAGATTGTGATTTCTGTTTGTAAGACATGCATGAGTTTGATGCATTGATGCTTTATTGATACTGTCCAGTGAAAACCATATATGTCCAAATCTAGTTATCTTAAAATCTTTTTCATAAACTTTAATCACAGGTCAGCGATGACACATGAATAGTTAAAATACATTAAATAGAATGTGAAAATATGACTTCATTTCTATACACCAGTGATCATCTTGGAGCTATCAACATGCATTTGAGAGAAACATACAAAATTAGCTTTAACTGTCACTATAGATGCGACTAACCTTCCAGTGTTTGTGCAGTTTCCTGACAGTTTCCTGTAGTGACTGCTGCTCCTGCTCAGGCAAAATGTCTGTCAGCTCATCACAAGCTTTGAGGAATGTATTTAAGACCCGCTGGTCCAACTGGCCAAAGAACTCCTGCCAAAAAAAAATCACACGTCACACTTTGCAAAGGGCGATAATGTGTCATTTACATGTACTGCATTTAATTTCTGGTTTAATTATAAATATACATTCTTTTGCATCTGGTCCATGCTGTATAGAGGCAGACAGGTTTATTTAATTATTTTTATTCTAAAGCTGTTCTGCACAGTTATGTTTATAATACTGGGAACCTTGAATAAAGACTAAGGCATATGTTTTGGTTAAGTTACCATATGGCTAGATGTACTATACTGTATAGTACAGGTTGTGTGTGGTATATGAATCCTGCACAAGATACATTTTCTTACAGTGTGTTTCTTGAGCAGCTCTTCTGGGTTGCCTCTCTCTGTCAAGCTGTTTTGTGCCATTTTAAGAACCTTCTCCAGCTCCACTCGTGACTCATCAAATCTCTTCATAAGGCTGCTGTTCGCCTCCACGTGCTT
>JANJYP010020328.1:11819-22613 GCA_024605115.1 Rastrelliger brachysoma | reverse complement strand
TTTGCCATGAATGCAGGAAGTTCTTGTACCAGAAAGGACAACAAAACAGCTTTAATTTGAACCAGGTCCTCAGCTAAATCTACAGTGAACCTTACAGCTCAGAAAAGCTTTCTTTCTATTCCCTCATCACAGAAAAAAAACACTCACTCGCTGAAAACTACTAACAATTAAAGTATGGCTAGATTACATCAATTGAAAAGAAAATACTGTATAGTTAAAAAACACATGCATGAAGAAAAGCACAAGTGTATTGTTGATGATAAGATTAATATCTCCGTTCTATTTAAGTATTTCAGTAAGTCAAGACAGTGTGACAGTGAGCTAGACTGCACAATACAAGGACCCTGAAACCATGGCTAAATGGAATAAAGCCATTATTCATTTTATTATTCAGTCTGACAGTCCCTAATTATATGCCTTGCAGCTCAGAAGACAATTTATATTTTACACATGTGGTATATTTTACAGTATGACACAAATATGACAGTGAAATTTGTGTAAAATAGGTTTATAATGTGTCATTGTAATTACCTTTATTGTCACTTTTTTATTGAATGTCATTGGGTTTATTTAAAGGATCCTTTGGTGTGTGTAATTGTTAAATGTAATTGTTAGCTGGTAGGACCACAAACCTGCAGACTCTTGTCCTCCATGGCATGGTTTAACCACTTTGTATATAGACAGACAGATACAGTAAATAGCCTTGATTAGTGTTGCTCAGAAGACAGATGAGGCATCTTTTGTACTTTTTCAACACCTTTTTCTGATTGTGCACATCAGCCAGAAGTCTGAATAAATAAATAAATCTTAGCATGTGCACACATGTGTGCTCACACACTTACAATCAGCAGCGGCCCAATCACAGCAGCAGTAGACAGGCTCATCCATCTTTATCACTGCAGAAACACACTGCTAAGACCTGCCAGTAAGNCACACACACACACACACACACACACACACACACACACACACACACACACACACATGCAGAACCACATGCTCCTTCTGTCTTGTTATCCACCGCTATTTCTCTCTTTCCATCCATCTCTTTTCCATGCCACATTTTCTACTTTTCTCTCTCTGCATCTCTCCTTGTCTGTCGCATAAACAGCACATGAGAGACAGTTATGGACTGACAGGACATTTATCAGATAGACCTACTTTATATTATGGTGAATTTAGAGTGACCTCAGCTTATACAATGCAGTGATGGGGATTTATTGGAAGAGGCCAGTCGCAGGTTGTCTCACTGAAACAGACAAGCTGATCCTTTTGTTCAACTGCAAGACACTTGTGTATGCAGGGAAATTACAGTTAACAGTGAGCCATATTTGGCAGTGAGGGTAACTGCATTTTTTTTCTTGTGAGAAGGGTGTTAATTGGCTTATTATGGGCTGTGCATATTGGTAGACTGTGAATATGAGCAAGACAGTGATTGTTTGATTGTGCCTATGGATGTAACCAGGGGGAGTTTGAAAATTTGTGTTACTTTAACTTCAACCAGAGGTGTTTATAGATGTAGAATCTTATTGTGTGTGAATGTTTATTCTTGTGTACACTATGCTTCATTTCTCACTTATTGTGACTTTGACAGGGACAAAGTGTCAGTTGAGTCAGATCTGCTGTCAAGACTTAATTGGGCACAAATGCACACACACAGAAACATGCAAACACAGCTGAATCTCTCACTGTGCCTCTGAGCTTATGATTATCAGCCAGATTGTTACACTTGAGCTGGAGTTGTGGGACAACAAAGTCCTGTTTGCCACCACATAGTATAGTGTATCCCCCCAAATTATAACAGACTGTTATCAATTTAGAAGACCCACCCGCACAATGTGACCACACACACACACACACACACACACACACACACACACACACACACACACACACACACACACACACACACACACACACACACACACACACACACACACACACACACACACACACACATTGCAGTAAACTGGACTGGGCTGTTTTAAGTCCCCTAGAGTGTGTTTATGATACTTCAAGGTCAAGTCATGCACAAGTTGATTTTCAGTGATTATCTGAGGTTATTGTGTTAGAAAAGATCACTGATGTGTGCATTTCTGAAGAAAACACCCTGCTGTGTGTATTTTTAAAATCATTTTAATGCTGTGCAGGTGGATGTGGAAGGACTTTTTTTTTACAATGTCAATAAGCAGTGTTATTATCTGCTAAGAGAGAAATTCTGTGCAAAATCAAATTTAGACCAAATGAATATCTGCTCATGGCTGCTCAGTGGCGTCTTTTATTCAAAAAATAGCTGCTAATTTATTTTACAGGTCCCCAGTAATTGAATTCATTATTCCCTAAAAATGTAATGTTTATAGAATGAAATGTAAGAATTTGCTAAAAGTAGTTTACATTTATTAATTAATTAAAGGTATATTAAAGGGGAATTCCCATTTTTTTGCAACCTTGACCTTATTTCTAGGGTTAAATACAGTTAAATACTCACCCCAAAAAGTTTGGTGTAATTTGGAGTCCATTCGATGCTATTTAATCCACTCGTGATCAGCCTACACACTCTTATAACGGGAGCGCTAAGGGCAATGGCAGTGTAGCCTCTAAATAAGACATTATCTACTGTGAAACCCGTTCATTTCACCAAAACTTTATCATGAACAAGCATCACATCAGCAGCACAGAGCAGAGGCAGAGTACAGAGTGAGCCGTACTGCGGCTGTGCATGTTAGTGATGGCTTATCAGTTTTGGGGTGCCAAATTTTGGGTAGATATTGAAGTAAAACTCTTTTATATCCATTTATCAGCACAGAACCTCCAGAACTTTCAGCAAGGCTGAACACTGAGTTGGTCCTTTTTTTCTGTAATGTAATCTACTGTAAACAGATATGTCTGCTGAATATAACCTTATTA
Organism: Rastrelliger brachysoma; assembly: GCA_024605115.1. NCBI lineage: Eukaryota > Metazoa > Chordata > Actinopteri > Scombriformes > Scombridae > Rastrelliger > Rastrelliger brachysoma. Next base: position 19,706 of record JANJYP010020328.1, on the reverse strand, counting down.
AGATTTACCTTTCAACTTATAATTCCATCATATTATTGAATTTCTTTTTCTTTCTTTGATTTTTAAAGTGTAATTTTTCATGCAGGAGAAAACAAAGATCATCAAGTGCACTATATCTCTTAAGAGAAACTGTTCTTTATTTCTTTAATCAAAAATATTTATATTGGTCAATACTTCTCTGCATACTTTCTCACAGCACAGTAATACATACTCTTTAAACAGTCAATACATTCATTAGGAGGGAAAAAATAAATTATGCAAGCCTATAATCACTCTAGTACAACCATAAAACTACAGTTTTGAAACAGTACCGTGAAAAGAGGTAAAAGACTGCTCAAAAAAGGTTGTTGTGTAGAAAATCACAATCATAAAAATACCAACTAAAATGCCAGAAGCGCCATTTCTACATTCATGAATATACTGTTATAATACTGTGCTGTATGGAATTATATTCTTCATAATTTCATATAAATACATACTTGATTTTGTACATTATAGGTCCTATGGCACAAACACTTTTTAAAGCTTCTTTCTGTCTAACACGGACATTATGTACACACACGCACACACACTCACACACGCACGTGCGCACACACACACATGCACACACGCTGTAGAGCAAAGCAGGTAGAGAGAGACGGACAGAAAGCAGAGCAGGGCAGGATGCGTGAGAGAGAAAATACAATTTTCCCTGTGATTGATTTATGTTTGGTTATCTTTTTAATACCTGGCTGAAGAAAATATACATCCTGGGCATTTTTTCCTCATAATTGGGAAGATTTCTTGGCATTGCCCCCTGTCACACACACACACATCCTCCCACCTGCTCCTGAGTACCTCACGTGGGATGTGTAGGGGAACCTGCATGTGACAGTCTTTGCACCCTCCCACTCATCCCTCTGCTTTGGTTTCCCAGCATGCTTGCCTCATTCCCTTGTGGACAAGGAATGAGGCGTACCAGTGGTCCCAGTTCTCTCACAAATGTCACATTAACATGGCCAAAACACTGAAAAGGGTTACCACGTGAAATGAATGTCATGGCAACATTGATCTGGCACGAGTTCCTCAGGCGTAAGTCAAAATCCTTGTTTTGCAATTTCGTTTTTTTTAATCATCACAGTCTGATCATTAGGCAATACTGATTAGTATTAGAGCATGTATTTAGTGCCATAACATGAAATGAAATGTAACATCTTGCTGCTGTGTAACAGTCATGACTTTGATGGACTGGAGGTCGAGTCGCTTACTGAATGATTACTGGTTATCGACCCTTTGGCTGTTCATCTCCATCAAATAATGCTTGAGGTCCACCAGCTTCATATCAAGGTCCCTACTCACATAGATCAATTTTCTGATGAGAAATGATAGAGTGATATGTTCAATATGCACGTAAAGCACAAAAGACTCCAAGCTAATCAGTTAACGAGTAACAAGGACACTTGTGAAATTAACTTTGAGCAGGTTCGTTTGACATAAAGTGGGAGGAAAGAGGGATGAGAGAGAGCAGTACAAAGTGAGGACGATAAGGAGCAGGTGGCAGTCTATACTCCCCCCTTCACTTTCCAATTCTGCAGAAAATCAATTTGTGTGGAACAAAGAAATGGGGAGGGAGAGTGGAAGAGCCAGTTATGGCTTGAGTACACAACTGAAGTGAAAAGGGGTGCTTAGAAGTTGGACAATCATGTTTACATCAATGAAGTGCTCTTTGATTGAAATAGAAATGGGGAAGACTATCATGTAAGCCAACAGGTTGAATTTGTACACAAATAAATGTAATTAGTGTAACTCTGACTCCAGCTGGTTCTGAAAACATGTTGCTCACTAGATTGATGAAATCTTGTACGTGTAACACTTTCTGGGGTGAGATGACAGAGTGCACGGTTTGTACACAACTTTATGTTTACCTACTTATATGCAATCTTGAAGGGTCTTTTAGTGTTTTTCAAATTGCTTTTTATCTCATATTTTATATTTTTAGAGATTTTGGTGAAGTGCTTTTAAAAAGGCACACTTCCTATACTAATTACTCTTCCTGTTTATGCACCAACTATTGCATCAACTTCATCCATCATCAGACACTTCCTCCTTTCCAACAGTGCAGGAATTTAATCAGTCTAAAAACTATATGACTCGCTCTACTACTGCCACATTTATGTCATTTGGGATGGAGAGTTAGTAGAGTTGGCTGGATAAGATTTAAAAATATACTGAATTTAAAATAAAGCAATCAATTGTTTGTTGGTTTAATTCTAAATGGACATTGATAAACGTGATGTGTCCATTTTTTCTTTGTTTTCAGGTTTTACTGTATTATTTGATGCCAAGTTGAAGCTTACAAGAAAATCCAAGCTTCCCAGCCACTATTTACAAGGTTGTGACTAGCAAGTGTAGTAACTCTGATAAGTGTTAAAGGTTAAAAGTACTAGTTAAAAGTTAGGACACCCCATCCAACTCACTTAAATGAGAGAGTATGTCTAACATTTTGACTTTAATAATCCACTGCATATTATGAAATTGGTAAATTGTTTAAACTTGCTGACAAAAGGTAATACTTGCTTTAAAAGACTCTATTGTAAAGATGTGTCTTACCACGCTCTCATCTAATCTCTTACCATGCTCTCATTTCAGCAGTGGAGCTAAATGTTATTACAACTGACATGAGTAATGGGCAAACCTATGAACCCTTTGCTCTGATTTTCATCTGCAGACAGTTTTCCCTTTATTAGTTGGTGAGGTGAAAGAATGAGAGGACATACACACATATAGTCACCCACACAGCTGAAGAGTGTCACACATTTGAGTGTCGAGCAAGAGCTTGGGGTGCATGACTATCAGTTTCTGACAGATGCACCAAACATTCACAGCTCTAAAAAAAATAAATAAATAAATAGGAGGCCTGATGTGTGTCTCTCTCTCCAACCAGCTACTAGCAGAAATCTGCCCTTTGGCACAGCTCTATTCTTCTTTTTTGGGCTTTTTGCCTTTATTCAAGTCAGTAGAGAGAGGCATGAAATACAGGTGGAGAAAGAGAGGTATGATATGCCACAAAGGTCCCCTGGCCAGGAACCCAACCATGGACATTGGGGTTATGCAGTTTGCACATTAACCATTAAGCCACCGGGGCACCGTGGCACAGCTCCATTTTTGCTAGATAGATGAACACAGCTAATGCCCCAAGGTGTCTGCAGAATGGATGTGCATTGATCTTAGTGTGCTCTTTCTGTGGGCAATACTGTGTGAGGTGTGTGTGTGTGTTCACATTTATGGTTTGTTACCAGGCAGGACTCAGCCAGCACTGAGACACTGTTGATGTACGTGACTATGTTCCGGTATAAAATGTTACTGAACTGCCATCAGCCAGCAGCACAATGAGCAGAGCTAAAATGTGTTATGGTGGCCGTGAGACCAATTTCACTGCTGCATCATGGGACAGAAAACCTTGGATGGGGGAAACAATCCGAAGGGATGAAGAACAGAATTATTTTGGTCCTCTCTCTCTATCTGTTTCTCTCTCTTCCTCATTCTCAGACTGCTAAAAGATTACATTCATTGTATTAATCCAGATAATGGCTAACACTAAATCATCAAGGTCCATTAATAGTTAATAGAGGACTATCTACTAATAGCAGAAATTTCCTCTTCCTAATATTGGAAATGTGATTACTAGATTAACAGCTTGAAGACAACCTATCCCAAGTCATATTTTTTGTCTTGTATTTGTATATAGCTACAATAACAGTCAAGTCTACCTTTTATAAATATTTAACCAACAATAAGCAGAGTGCCTACTCATCCTAAAACAGTCTGTGAGCTTGGATGTGGAATAACTTCTTCCATAGCAAGTGCCGACTTGTAAGTGACCTGCGCTGCTAGGATGAACCCTGCACACATGAGGAAAGTCAGATAGGGCTACTCTTTTTTTTTTTTTAAATAAAAGCCCAAATGAACATGCCTTGGCATATTAAACTGGAAATGACAGTGCTGTTTTACATTGCTTGGGAGACAGTCAGGACTATGGGCAGTGGACACACCATTGGTGGCTCTGCCTGAGTGAATCACCCCTTGAGGTGGGATGTTTCGTGCCCAGACTCTGACTGGATCTTTCTGAAAATGACTCCCAGTGGACAAAGGCGCAGCTGTTCAAAGTTCCTCACTATTGGCAGCAATGCACAACAGAGAGCATCCATTAATGAACCAGTGTCACCAGGCATTTTATGCTTTATCGAGGATACATCTAGTTGTCACTTCAGACAGCGCTGTTACAAATGGTGGCTCATAAAAATCAGTGATAGATGGTGGTGATATGCCTTTATCAGTCTGTGATTTCAGGCAATAAAACAGTCTGGAGTCGCCCAGTCAATCAGCAGTCAGTCACTTACAGTAGCAATGTTTTTGTTTTTTTTTTGCATGGTGGAAACAATCAACGATCTATTAGATGCTGGTCACTGCTTTGTGATTACTTTATTGAACATGAGTGCCCTTGCTACTTTCTTCCAAGTACGCATCTGCTGTTTGCTTTTCCACTTTGCTAGCCCTACCACTGTTGTGTCACTCAAAGCTGGCTAAACTGTCACCTCTGTTCCCACTGGGTGTGTTGACATTTTCAAGCCTCAGAGAGTCCCATGTGGGCAAAGCTGGTTGCCAGGGAGACAAAACCCCAACATGTTCCCCAATGTTTGAGGGGGCAGATGCTGGTGCCTGAGGACTCAAGAGGAAATACAGATGGGCTTTCCGTTTTTGTCATACTGATATACCAACATCTTGATGCAGTGGGAGTTGGCTGGTGAAATCCAGGGACTGCTTGTGATAGAGAAATTGTGGCTGGCATAGAATGGTGGTGGCTGCTTTCGGCAATGGACCAGTGCTCGCAGCACATTAGCCGCCATGCCCCTGAAGCGCTTGCTGATGAAACAGTAGAGAAAGAAGTTGACACCGGTGTTGAGCAATGCCAGCATGTTCGCCAGATCTGTGAGCATGTGGAGCAGCCGGCCGGCACCTTGTGAAGCTGGAGGAGGGGAGTAGAAGTGGTAGAGGATCATGAGGGTGCGTGGAGCCCATAGCACGGCAAAAATGGAGGTGATGGCAAGGAGAATGGCGGTGGTCTTGCCAGTAGAGTAGCCACGTAGACGGAAACAACTGCGGCGTCTGCGTAGCTTGCGCACGATAACAGCATTGAGGGAGAAGAAGACGCTGCAAGGGAGGAGGTAGACAGTGGTACAGTGGGCCCACACCAGGACATGTTGAGCCACAGTTCTTCTGTTACCCTCCCCTCCACTACCACTACCCACCCCTGGAAGGCTGTGCCACAACTCAGGCCACCAATAATATGGGGCTGCAGAGAGAAGACACCCAATGTACACAGCGAATATCACCCTTCGTGTGCGGGCTGGATAAGAGACCGTGTGGTAGCGCAGTGGGTGACAAACAGCAATGTAGCGGTCAATGGTGAGCGGCACGGTGATCCAGATGGAGGTGTGGATGGAGGAGAACTCCAGAACCTGCACTGCATTGTTTATTGATGGCGGCAGCGGCATAGCCAAAATAAAATCCTCCAGTATAAAGTCAACAAAAACAATGAGGAGCAGGACGAGGATGTCAGCAGCCGCCAGTGCTAGGAGATAGTTGTAGGAGGACTTCTGACGACGCAGCACCAGCTGGGACAGGATGACCACTGTCAGGATGTTGGCTACAAGGAGGAAGGATGTGTGAAGATGATTGAAAGTAGATGGGTCAGGGAAATAGGAGAATGATGGGAAAGGAGGAAGTATGATGAAATTGGAAAATGGAATGGGTGCAGGATAGGGCAAGGAAGGAAACAGAGATTGCATGTTAGTGGACAGGTAATTGAAAAGGGGCAACACTCACCCTTCCAACAACAAACTAGAAAAAGAAAATAAATAGAGATGCAGTCAATAGCAACAGAGGTGTAGCTGACATGTACTGCTGGTGCTAACACAAACACAACACAATGAACAAACAAATTGAGTGGAAATTGTTCAGCACCATTGACAGCATGTCTATACCAAATAAATTTAAGAACAGCTAAGGTGCAATTTTTTCCTTATACAACATTTCCTTTCAGGTTCAGCTGATCATATGCAGAAAAGTCTAATCATTTACTGCCCACAGTCAATATATACCATGTTCAACCAGCTCTCTTTCTCTGTAATCCTTCCCCATGTTTATTTTTTCCTTCTCATTTACCCTTTATCTACACCTGCTGTGTAATTCCTGTAGCACCTGCCTCTGCCTTTGGCCAAACTGTTATCTCTAATAAAGAATAAAGCCACAGCAAAAACAGGCAGCATCACAGCTTTGGCAAATCTGCTGAATTCACTGCTGCCCTCCACCATGCCACCAGCAATTTAGGTCCTAAAACAAATCATAAGTACACCCCATCTCTTCATGTATGTCTCTCATTTTCAGTCTCCATACCTCTAACATATATTGTTACATCTTCTTTACTATGTTGCAGAATAAAATACTTCTCCATATCTCTCGCTGCCCTAAGTCTTTTGTATGACAAGTAAATAACCCAGGTGGAGGACATAAGGGAGAACAGGCTTCTCTCCTAAAATGAACACGGACACAAAGGCCTGGATGTGATTTATCCTACTGCTGCGTTTACCAAAGCATGACCTCTGTACACCTGCATCAGACAGGAGGAGCACAGCATCTGCCTCTCACGTGGAACTGTAGCTGGCAATTGAATTGAACAGCTTTATTATATCTTTTTTTTCTTTATTGACCTATTCTGTTTCTATAGTCCCTCTTTATTCCCAGCTTGTTCTCCTAGTCGTGAGCATTTGAGTTTACAGCCTTGTGAGCATGCTCAAATCTCACATGGCACCGAATATACTTCCTTGATCTTTATTATCTATGGTTTACAATGCCACAAGCCATAACAAGACCATGACATGTAGGTGAAAGCTCAGAAAACTTTGACAGTGTAGACCTATCTTCTTCAGCATGTAACTTTACTTGTCTTATTTCAATCTCCCACTCATACGACAATTGCTGTTTTTTATTGTTGCAGCATTCACAGAGAGGAAGTCTTGGATTTACCTCAGTCAGGTAGACATGAACAATAATAATAATTTTGGATAATATACATTTGTCATAAAAAATAATGTTGATAATATGCTGTGTCACTAAGCATTGCCATTTTGAAAAGGTGATGTTGACATCAACTTTTTTGTGACACATTTTTGTGATTATATAATGTCATGTAAATGTAGAAGAATATCCTGCAGAAGAGCCAAGTATGTGTGACAAGAAAGATAAAATTCAAGGGCATTATAAAAAAATAAAATCTATATTTTCCCAATGTGTCTTAAGAGCCCCATTTCATGTTGTACTGGCGTAATTACCCAAAATAACAATCAAATAAAAACAGTATTGTATCTGCCCTTTACTGCTTTCAAGCTGTCTCTTTTAGGGAAACTTGCTAGTGCAGCATGAAGCCATATCCAGTCGGTTTCCTCAGACGAGGATTCATCTGACATTGATCTGCATCACAGTGTTACTGAGACATCAATGCACTTAGCAAACGTCTTTGTCCATATATACAATATGTATTTGTGTGTGTGTGTGTGTGTGACTGTGTCTGTGTGCAGGGGGTTGACTGCTGCTCTGTGGTCCTGTCCCCGTCTTCGGTAATAGATCTGGGATTGGATTAAATATGGCAGCTTGGAGTCTGGTACATCACACTTCACAGCCTCAACTACTATCAGCTGATTACAAATTACAAAGCCGGCTCCAGATAATGACTAAAGATGTCCTTGCCAGACTGGAGGATGTGCAGAAGAACACACACACACACACACACACACACACACACACACACACACACACACACACACACACACACACACACACACACACACA
>JANJYP010020328.1:0-11807 GCA_024605115.1 Rastrelliger brachysoma | reverse complement strand
CACACACACACACACACACACACACACACACATTAACACATGTCNCACACACACACACACACACACACACACACACAGATCATTAGTGATGCGCCAATTCATTAACATAGAAACTATCAATAACCATAAATGAGATGTCAAAGCAGCTTACAAGACTCAACAAGCCATTATGTGTACATGTAGGGCCGCTGGATTGCATTACACCTCCATCACCCCCAACCCTGGCCACTTGTACACCACACTAGCCTCTGCACAGACAAGTTAAATTGCTTTCAGGTTGAATCCTCGTTGAGTGTGATATTGATTTTTTGCTGTTTCTTCTTCTTCTAGTTGTATATCTCTAGAGATATACAGATTAACCTTAGACTCAAGGATATGCAGCGTTAGGGTTGGTATGTCAGGATTGGCACAATGATGTCTATAATAATACTCACTGTGATAACTACAATTTATTGGAGATTACTTTTGTTCTTGATTTTTTTTTCCTCTTATCCCTGTGTACAGAGAAAATACAAGTATCGTTATTGATCAGTTGGTCCTAGCTTTAATTTAACAATACAATATGCAGGGAGAACAAAACACAATGAGCCCGGAGATAAGGATTGAAAATTCAAATGGGACTTTTCTGTTTTCTTTCTCTTTTTTTGCTTTGATTGATGTTCTAGATGTTATTTCCCATTGTTTGTTAAATGATAAATACCATAGTGAAAAAAATGCAATTAATGCATAGTGGTAATTTTGAGAAATTATCACTACTTATGAATGATATTAAAAATATCAACAAGTTAACCAATAAAATAATAATGGCCAGTGTATGAGTCACATTTTGGCTGAATCTATCACAACCTGTTTACATCTGCAACTTGTGACAAGGAGTCTCAAATAAAAGACAGGTAAACATAGGTGTGATTTAAGGCCTTGTGAGCCAAAAAAAAGGACTGAGAAACATTGAGTAAGTGGCTGACAGACAGCCTTAGCGGCTGCTTCATTTCTTTCATGCTTCTCGTTTTGGCCTTTTGCTCATTTCATTTCAACAATCTCTTTTTTTGTTCTTGTCTGCTCGCACCGACTCTTGTTTCCCATATAACTGCTCCTCATAGCTGCCAGTGTGCATTGTATGTATCTGCAGTCTCGTACCTGGTACATCCAGGAGGAAGGATGTTCTCAGTGTTTGTATGAGGCAAAGTTTGCTGTTGAGCCTTGAGCTGATCAAAAAACTTCCTAATGGGGACTCATTACAAATCCAGCACAACAGACCCACCTTTAATCCACCACCATTCTTTCTCTATTGTACCTCTTCCCATTAACTCTGTTACTTTGCCCACATACTGCTAAACAGAGAGGAGTGACATGAAATGGAAACAGTGGTGTGTTGACTGTTGCTGTATTATTCTGTTTTGGCTCCCCAGTGAGATACTGCCTTCTACAGACAAACAAAAGGGATCCATGGCAAGCTTGACATTTCCATTTAGCTCTAGCCAGGTTGCACTGGGTTGCCCATTCATTTCAATTGACTCCTGCTCTTTATGTTGTCTCTGGAGCCGGGGGGAGCTTGGAGCCGGATGGATCTGCTCGGCATTCTGTGGGTATGAGGTGGCACATGCAGGGCTCATCTCAGCAGGGTTGGGGACAGACGACGAGCTGGAGAGATGCAAGCTCATGCACACGCACACACAACAGGAGAGACATGAAGAACACAAACACACACACATTCACAGAGCTGTCCATGAATGCATACAAAGACATCTGGTTCTCACACCTGGAATCACAGACATTCAAGCAGACACATACTGAGACACACATGTACAAATGCAAAATTTCCCCTTCTTTTCCTTTTTACCTTTGTAGGGAGTAATAAGTGAGCAGAGGCTCATCTCCAGCTGTGAGGGGATTAGAATTACCTGTAGAATGGACTTGTGCTTTGTGTGTGTGTGTGTGTGTGTGTGTGTGTGTGTGTGTGTGTGTGTGTGTGTGTGTGTGTGTGTGTGTGTGTGTGTGTGTGTGTGTGTGTGTGTGTGTGTGTGTGTGAGCGAGTGTGTGTGTGCAAATGTTTGCATGGGTGACCCCTTCTCTTTATTTGTGTGGGAGTGCTTTTGTGCCTCTGCTTCCCCCGCTGCTCCTCCAGTATAACGAGAGACAGGACCATTGACGTTGTTTAGCAGGAAAGGAGAAGGCACAACGGGCTCCCTGAGGTGTGTAATGAGGCTGACTCATCCCACCACTAAAGGGACGTGTTCAGATGGGCTGTCGACAAACGACACTGCACAGCTTAACCCCTCAAAACTGGTGGCAAAACGTGCTGCCACACACCCCTCATTATGGTTCTTCATGAGCCTCATATACTACAGACAGAACATTAAAGTGAAAATTATATCCTCTCTTCCAAAAAAAGAATGAAAGCAAGCTTTGCAATTAAGAAATTTTTTTTGTCATTTGGAGGAAATTGAGGTTGAGCTTTGATGGCTTGTCTGGAGGCTAAAGAGACCAGAGAAGGAAACAAGAGGAGAAGAGAGGGATCAGGATATACACAGAGGGCAAAGGAAAGTGTGGTCTGAGGAAGGTTACAGAGAGTTAAAAAGAGAGCAGGTGATTGAGAGGGAAGGGATTGGAAGAGAGGATTAGACAGCAAGACAGAATGAGATGGAGAGAGGTATAGAAGAGAGCAGTGAGGTGGTGGGAGGGAAGGAAGAAACAGGGAGGGGGTGAATATCAAAGCTTGCTTCAAAGGTCACGGGCACTTTGTTCCTGATGACAACCATTTCCCTTTTGTCTTCTGTAAGTGTCAGACCGGACATAAAGCAGTCCGATTCCTTAATTCCCTCTGAACAAAAAGCAGGAGCACATTCCTGACACATAGAGTGTATATATATATATATATATATTTTTGACATTGATGAACTTTGATTTTACTGATGTGTTTTCAATTCTCTTTAAAGAAATGAAACCCTTGTACATTTTTTAATCGCAATCAATTTACACTGAGACAAAGGCTTGTGATGTGATGCAAATGTAATGTGACATCACCTTTTCAAATGTGATGCCGATTTCAGGTTGATCTGAGATCTGAGAGTTAATGTAGAATGGCAAATCACATAGTCACAGAGAGAGAGAGAGAGAGAGAGAGAGAGAGAGAGAGAGAGAGAGAGAGAGAGAAAAGGAAGATTCAACATGACAAAGAACAAGCATGAGAAAAGAAAAATTGAAACAGGATATTTAAGTTTAATAGGGATATTAATGCTGGTGATGTTGATGCTACTGCAGTGCCTACTCACTATACCAATTCTACTCAGCTCCACCTCTATTTATTGCTCACACAGGCCACGGTGAGTTTGGTGGAGATGACTGTCCTTACAACAAGGCTAACCCGATTGCCAGCTGATGTGGCATTGTCAGCAAACCTTCTTATCATGTTCAATGGGTATGTAAACAATGATAACAAGTATAATGTGCCTATGGATCTCAAATGGTTTTTATGAGGATCTGGGAAAAGTTAGAAAAGAAGAGCAGATAATTTAAATACAGAGAGAAGAAAATAAAGGTTAAATGGATGGAAACATTAAAGTCAAATCACAACGTTGTATTTGTCATCAGATCGATGCATTGCTGTTGGTTAAAGAATGCCAAGCAACATCAGGGTTGTGCTGCACTGAGCCAATTGAGTCTGCAGTGTTTTTAGCAGCATTGACAACTATTTGTTGTCAGTTGGTAAAAGAAAGTCAACTTTGCCACTGCATCAACATCTCTGATTTATTGCCTTGAACAAACCCCCCTTCCATCATGGCCCCTCTGTCCTGCCGCGCCCTCTCTGGCTCATCTCTCCCATGACAAGCTGACATACTCACCAGTTCTCCCCCTGCCTTCCTCCTTCACATTTCCCCAACAGCAGACTGGAGATAAACAAGAGCCAAAAATCTCAACCTCTCTCTGTTTGATTTCATTGAATATTCTCACTGTGTCCCTGCTTCCATCAAAGTATCAATGCAAACCTTCAAATCCTCTCTTTTTCAGTCAGTTAACACCACTTAATCTAATAGCATCTATTAACAGGCTCCCATCCCAACACAGATGCCTCTCTCCCTTGTGTGGATTGACAGATGAATAGTCCAAACTGAAAATCAATAGGGCCCATCTCCTTATTAAGTAATGGTTGACACCTTGCCTATACCCTGTCGTGCAAACATCACCAACCTTTTCCCCCTTGGGTGTGAGGATAAGTGGGGAGTGGGAGATGTTTTCCAACAACAGTCACATAGCTGACTGTTAAACAGCGACACAAATTGCTCCAAGGAGGTTTGAAAGAAAACACCAACATACTGCATGTGGTGTGTCACGTATGCAGCATACACATATATGCATGTGTGTACATATACACACGCCTCTGATTCTTATTTGACCACTTGTTCCACACTCAAATCATCCGATGACATCTTGTGATGACATTTTCTGATGCAGATCATAAAATTTGGTTGAGTGACTGTAATTTTGTTGTTTCTGACCTGAAACTAGCAAGGCAGCCACATTTCTAGACTTACATTTATATTCTGGAGCTTTACTACATACTTTACAGTGAACGTATCTCTATTCATCGTCTTAAATATATCCATATATGTTCAATAAGAGATGCAATCTGCAGTGTACAAGTGTAAAACATAAACAACTAATGGAACAACATTAGCAGCAAAGGCTATAATGGACAGTTGTGGGCATGTGCGACTGATCCTGCTTCAGTTTAATGGAGAATTTGCAGATAAAATATTTGCAGCAGGCTGAAGCCCTGGCCTTTTACTTACAGTAAAAGTTTCAGAACTTTGAGTGTGCAGGTAGTTGAGTACTTTGTGCGCATGCTACATACATAGCTGACCCCGGCTGGAGTTAGTGTGCTGCATGTCACACCCCTCTTTCTTCCATAATTTACTGTTTCAAATAAAGGTGTCTATGCCTGAAAAAAATCTCTAATTTTTTTTTTTAGAATTGACATCATATAAATATAAAAATGAAAATAGGGGAATGATTATATTGCCCCTTTAAGTGTACACCATCTTTGACTTGCAATAACTGAAACTAAGTACATTTACTCAACAAGTGTCCATACTATAAGTACAATGTTACACTGCTATGAATTATCTAGTCTTTGCATTTGCATGCAAAACATATAATCAGCTTATAAAACTACTACTAATATTGTTGAACAGTGATATTAAACTGAACTCTCAACACAACATTAATGCTTAAACAGGTATGTCAAATAATTTAACATAACAGATCACAGAAAAGCAATACAAACAACATGCAGACATACATACAATCAGGCTTTGGAGTAACGTGTGAAGACTGTGTGAGCTTCACAGAAATATTAATTTGGTAATATAACTAAATAGATGAAGTTTTGATGAAACTGGCTTTTTCTGGCACCGAACTAATGAATTCATAATTACATATGAATAATTATCACATAGAAAACAGAATTTAATTTAATTCTTCTAATGGCCCTGTGCTCTGCTGCTCTATCTTAGAGTGCACACATTTTCAGTTAACAGATGTTTGCATTCATTCAAATAAGCAATACAGTATGTAAGCATCAACAGCAAACCAGATTCTGTTTGAAGACTGAGCAGCTTTGACAAATCACATCAGGAGACTTCGATTTAAGTGGGCAGGTAAAAAAGTCTGCAAATACTTTCATGAAGAAAAGATTGTGTTAAGAAAGGTTCAACTAAAATCATATATTCAAAGAACCTCCTCTTATGTCAGCTGATGGAGCATTTCTCAGCATACTATACAGCTTGTGTCCCAACAGTGAGCGCCTTGAGACATACAGTATTATACAAAAAGCTGTGTAATCTCAGCATGTCAAAGACTGTTTCAAAGCCTGACTCCTTCATTGTGCTATTTGCTATGCTAGCTAGCACATGCCTGTTCTGTCTCAGGCAGTGTGGTGTAGTGAGTAGAGAGGGAGTAAAAGAGAGAGAGAGAGAGTGCAAGTTAGTGATTAATTAAAAAGGTGGCAATTCGTCTCAGCTCTGTCGTCTGTAGCTCCCCCACTCAGGGCTCAGAGGTGCTACTTCACTGGCTCTGCCGTTATTAATCTTTCTCTCCCTATTACTGCTCTGATCTCTCTCTTAACGCCACTGTTCTTCTTCTTCTTCTTCTTCTTCTGGGTGTCCTTGTCTGCCCTAAACTTCAGTCTCTCTCTGTTAATCCCCTTTTTTGTGTGGAGCTTTCTGTTCATCATTTCCCTAGGTCACACAGTAATCATTTCCCACCACTTGACTTGCGTAATCCCATTTCTCATCACCTTGCTTCATCTTTCCACTCACCTTTAAACCTGTGCTCTTGATGTGACCCCTTTCTGTCTGCAGCATAAAGGTCAAGTCTGCAAGAAATGTGCACAGACACAATGACCCTGTTGCTGTTATTCTTAAGAAATAACGGTTCGTAATCAAAGTAACAGTCTTCTATCTACTGGGGGTGTTAAGTACGTGCAGGTATGTATAGGTCACACCTCTGCTACTCACACATACCGAGCTCATGAAACATTCATGATCCAGTTTGAGTGGAACGAGCTGTGTCATAATGATTAAATAAGTTGAACTCGCTGCTGCAAAGTATCAGGCCACTGCACTCAACTCTGCCATTAATTAAGACAACTATTGTAGGATTGCATTACACACTCAGGTTATTGTTATCCAGTGATTAAACAAACTGCCTCAATCACATTTGCAGAGACGACTCAGCAGTCGAATAAAATAAAACTGCGGCCATGCAGAAGGGACTATAAATGACAGTAAGGAGAATTGCTTCTGCGAGACTTGATTTGCCATCCGGAAGAAATAATTAGGCAAAAATGTGATCAGAAAGAAAGACTTTTACAAGACAGCAAATCTGTAAAGCAACTGCAGTGTTGGCATACAAAATGGCATTTTCACTTTGCATTGCAGATTTGTTTTGAAACAGAACAGCTTACGTTAGTGATAACATCTCACACTCAATCTTTATCAAAAAAAAGGGGTGCAGAGTTTAAGATTTGCTAATCTGAAGTATTTAGGATTAAGACAATAAAAGTCACAGATATGCAGTCATAAGGGTGTTGGACCAAAGTATAGGATCAACATTGTGGTGATGGGATGCAGCAGAGAAGCTCTGAATGTCCACAGGGCTTTTAACATCTAAAACCCCAATCTCTGATGAGGCATCAGCACTTTCCTCTTCATCTGACCTCCACCGTTTCTGTCTGTCTCCCCGTATCTCTGTCTACCCCCCCCCCCCCCCACACACACACACACATACATAGAATCACACATGACTTTGCCTCCCTGTGTGAGACTAGGTCAGCTCTCATAGATCACGCAGTGGGATGTAGGCAGTAAATGGGTCTGATAATAACTGTGAGTGGACTAATCAGTCAATGGTAAAGACACAACAAGAAAGTGTCATTAATTCAGGTCATCAAGCAGAGCCACGTAACACATACTTGTCCTCGAGGTCAATTCTGAGTCATTACTCACATAATCTGTCATACACTCATACACACCTGCTGGTATACCAACTCTGGATTAACAAAAAATGTGCAGTGGGACAAAAGAAAGAAAGTCTCTGCATTTTCTTTTTTTCTAATTTGTATTTTGGAAAGCATTGGGGAAATGATGCCGTACACATACAAATGCTTTTATTCATATGGTGCTTGAATAATTCCAAGAAAAGAGACAAATTCCTAACACAAGGACAGATGAATACAGAACAATATGCATGCACATGTGATTACCACAAGGTCAGAGTGACAAATCAACAGCATGGGTGCAAAGAGTGACACTATGCATAGCACAAACTTACTTAAACCTGCAGACATTTGCACGACAAATCAAAATGCAAAGCATAACTTCTGCAACCCACTGAAGCAGGGTCAGTCAAAAAAATAAGTATGACATGCATGTAATTAAACACGAACACACACTCTCATGTGCACATCTCTTACCAGGCAGGCCGAGGCAGAGCAGGATGCTGTAGTAGATGACAGGCAGTGGTCCGAGGGGGCAGCCCTGGGCAACCTCAGAGGGGGGCTGCCCTGGGCTCCAGGTGCTCCCGTTTGGGGAGAAAACAGGGAAGATGTGGCTGTGCTCCATGGCCTCTTTGTTGTCCTCTTCCTCAGCTGTGCTCAGTGTTAAGAAGTCTGACCACAGGAACAAACTGCCTGGTAGCCGGTTCGGGAGAGAGGGTGCTCTGTCCTTGGGTGCCAATCAGCATGAGTGTGTGTACGCGTTTGTGTGAGACGGCAAGGTTGAGTGTGAGAAGCAGGGAGGAATGGAGAGAGATGGAGGAGAGGGTGAGAAGGAGACAACAGAAGAGGAAATGCGAGAGATGATGTGTGTTAGTAGGTGATGGAGTGGAAGGAGGCGAGAGGAGCGGAGAGGGAGGCGCAAAGAGGTGAGTGTGAAGGTAGAAGTGGAGAGGGGAGGATGCTGCCTGAGTGTGTGAGGGAGTGAGGGGGAATGAGAGCGAGTTGGGAGCGCAGCGGGAAGAGGAGGAGGAGAAAGGAGGAAGAGGAAAGAGGAGGAGAAAGGAAGGTAGATGGAAAGCAAGGGCAAGAAAGGGAGAGAGGAGGAGGGAGGCAGGAGAATGAGGAAAGGTAGAAGGATGCTCAGAGAGAGAAAGAGGTGAAGTGAGCAGAGCGTCTGGGTAATGTGCTCTCTTTTGCGGGCAGTGAAGACACAAACACTGATGGAGGGACAGATGTGATAGATGAGAAATGATTAATGGAGGGTTAAACTGTTTCCTTAGTCCAAGGTCTTCTGCTAAGGTTTGAGTGCATCATTCACCAACTTCACGTTTGATATTGAGTGCTGATTCCACAGTGTTGCTAAATGCTCAAGCATGTGTGTCTTAACATGCAGCCACAAGCTCATTTGCATACCAGGAACCTTACACATAAACGCATGTGATTGGACACGTGTGTGTAAGTGTGTGTGTGTGTGTGTATGTGTGCGTCTGTAGGTGTCTGTGGGAGTGGGGGTTGGGGACTGGCTGCTCAATCTAATTTGCCATGCATTGTGAACTGCCTGCATATCCAGCTAAAATGTGTTAATGAGAACAAAGCACACTATGAAGATTATTCCTTTTGAAGAAGCACAGCAGACTCTGGTTTTGAATTCATTATAGATCAATCAATCAATTTTATTTTTACACTTCATCTTTTAGTTTATTTTTAAAAAATGTTTTCTGATTTATAGAAAGCATATAAAGATTGACAATAAAATTCAATTTTCATAAAAAGTTGATTAATAAAATATTTTCTGATTATTGTTATTACACTCAGCATCCAGATAAAAGTAATAATGCCCATTGCAACTTACCAGAGCTTAAAGTAATGTAATGTATTAAAATTGTTTAATGTGACCAACAGTAAAAAATCTCTGTTTCTAATGATATGAACAGTCATATATTGTGCTTGTTAAATTATTTAAAATCTCAGTTAAAGATTGCTTTTCTTTCTATTGTGCCAATTATTGATAATACTAAATTAAGTTATTATAACATCTAGTCCCAACCTAGTGAGGTGTTTTTCTTCTAAGGTCTTCACACGCTTCCTCTCAAAGACTTTTCCTGAGGGAAAAGTGAAACTATTAGATGCTCCATATTAATAAAACATTTAATCCAACCTGGGTCTCAACTCCCATAGTCCTTCATCTGCAACTTTCTTCCAGTCGATACTCATTTTTTATCCTGTTGTCCAAGAACACTCCTCTACCTCTAACTTTTGAAACATCAGAATTTATTCTTACTATCAATGATTTAGAGAACTCTGGGCTTTTAGATGTTGCTACATGTGCAGAGAGCAGATATCAGAACAGCTTTGGCATGACAGTCCATTTTGAGAGCTGTCAGCCTTGTCTCTGCTCGCTTTTCAGCACAATCAGGGCCTCTGCCACCTCTCCACTGATTTGAGAAAACAGAACGATGCTCTACTCTTCTGTCTGGGTCAGATACTGCGTATCATTTTGAAAGGTAGTGCATGAAGCAGGGACATGGGGGCAAGTGAGATAAAAGAGTTTCACATGCAGAAAAAATGAGAACGAAAGACATTTTGTGGAAGAAAAGAACTCATGAGTCACTGAGCTTGTTGAAAGTAGGGTGAAAGAGGATCACAAAAGAGGATTTCAACAATCTTTCGAAACCTGCTTCAAGCTTGCAATTATGGCATCTTGAGCCTCTCCCACTCATCAGATAGAGGGCACTGTATGAAAAGAAGAATTAATTAGAGAAAAGGCTGAATAATAGCTCACCCATTTCTGCTGAACAGCATTTGAATCAGACACAGGATAGCGCAGGAAACTGGGAAGGAGTGTGGTAAGGAACACTCACGTGCTCTTAATTCTTTTTCTCCTACATGTGAACTAATGAACTGCAGGGGATGCAGGGAGGGGGAGCACCACGATTAAGTGTTAAATAAAATATGGCCAGCTGACATGAATTGATCACAGAGAAATGTGGGACAAAGAAAGGTGATTCTTCAAGAGTAGCAAGCGTAGCTGTGAAAGACCCCCACAGGGGCAGTGCTTGCCTGCTCTACAGTACTTAATACAACATCATCATTGGTCCTTGTCACACAAACTCAATTACACACAATCTTCTGGCGCTTTGATATAGGTGTGATTGTGTTGTGTGTGGTTTGTTGTTTGCAGTTGTATTCAATATGGAATAACAAGAAATGTTTGTCAATTTGTATGTGTGACATGCAGACATTTCTGTTTGGTTACTGAACAGAAATAAGATGACCCATGTGATTGGTTGAATTAATGGTTTATACTGTCTTCCTCATCACAATCACTGAAAATGATGATAGAGGTAAATGAAGGAGTGATGACAAACACAGGAAGATGCAGGGAGAGAATAATTGAATCTACAACATATACGTGTAGGGAGTCCCGGGGATTTCATCTCTAGCCTGTTAAATCCATCAGAAAGTTGTCAAGTATCAGGTGGCATTAATTATGGATGCCTTCTGTAATGGCTGAGATGTTTGTTTGGTGTGCCGGTAAAATTGGACCATGGATTTGAAGAGAAATGAGCCAGCAAGGTCACACGTGATAGCTGTGCCTCTCTTTCTTGCCTGCCCCCCTCCCAATTTAGAGAAAACACAAAGAATAATGAGAAGAGTGGAAAGAAATGGGAGTGAGAGAGAGAGCGGGTGAGAGACAATATGAGAGGGGCATGTTGAATAAAACATCACTGAGAGAAAGAGATGGATGATTGGGAAAGATATGCAGAGCTTTCCACTACTGCTACTGTATTCAAGCCAACATATAGGGTAATATACACATACTCACACTGCACAACTTTGGATTTCACCAAGGTCACTAGGGAAATTACCACAATCCCAATCATTTACACCTCTAGCTGCAGCTCTGACAGACTCTGCACGCCAGGGCAGGCTCTCTCTCCACTCTCCCCACTCCTGGGTGAGTCTCCCTGGACTGGGCAGTCCAGCTCCTGCCCCTGTCCAGCACTGGGGATCAGCTGGTCAGAGAAGGCTCTTATAATGTCTCCGTTATTAGACTTGGGAAATGGAGACATTTAACATGGCTGCAGCTGAGACTAAAGCCCCACGGCCCTGTCTGCAAATTACATTGTTCTCACAAACAATCCCATTGAAAGAAGGCCACTTGAGGAGGGAGTTTGATTTTCAAAAGCGTGACCTTGATGGTTTAGTTTCAGTGTGTGTAATAATCATTATGAAGAATTGCTAATAACAAAGTTTGATATTAAATATGCAGAAATGTTTGTTGTAACTAGGAGTTATATTCCTCTTTCTT
>JANJYP010020283.1:0-14343 GCA_024605115.1 Rastrelliger brachysoma | reverse complement strand
TTTTTTTTTTCCAGACTGCACACTTCAGTGTAAAGGGTTTTGCAACAAGTTTTCTTTATTTGAATTGGAGTTGTAAGGATGGTGTGTTGCTATACCGACTGGAAAACTCCCTGAGGCAAATTTGCGATATGTGATATTGAGATACACAAATAGAATTGACTAGACTTGACCCATGAGTGCAAGACGGAGTGTAGCAAGTTTATTGGGGTTATTATTTCCTTGTAGGGGCACATATTGTAAAGTGTGAGGCAACTATTCTTCATTTTTAAGCTTTAAGTCTTTTTTTTTGGCACTGTACATACTGAAAATCACCTTTTTATAACACTGTATCCAGCACTATGACATTTTCTCAGGTTTCCAAACATCCTTCTTTCTTTGTTCCATTAACCACAGCGGCCATTGTTGCTTCTTTTGTCTGTCTGTACAAAAAGAAAAGACAAGTTGTTGCTTTACAAGAAGTATAAAATGCATCAAAATAGTTTTATAAAATCCTGTTTGTCTGTAAAGGCTTTCCCAACATTTTGTATTTTGAACAGCAAATGTAAAGGCTTTAAACCACACAGATGCTGAATCAACACGTCAAAATAACTGCTGTCAAACTGTCACTGTGGTGATAAATACTCTGTTTTTTATTCAATTTGCAACTTTGTGAATGTTTTTTTACATGTGTTAAAAAAGCGAGTAAGGCATGCCAGCATATTTCAATTCGCATAGAAATAGTTACTTTACATACATCACACAGAAAGGAGGTCATATTACAGTCTTTTCACACTGTGTTTCTCTTCCCACTATGATGATGCATCTCTTATTCTCCCTCTTCAAACACTCCGCATTTCTTCGTCTATTCCCAGTCTCTGTATTCATAACCACAGGCGTACTTTATCATTTATTATATGTTCTGACTGACTTGACTTCTTTATGCATGATCACATCTTGGCTCGCAGCTGACTCCGGCACCCTGTTTGTTATGAAGTTAATTGGACTTGTGCTGAAGGTTTATTGATAAAATGTATACATTAAACAGCGTGAACAGCCACATAGACCATGTTTTGCATTTGTTTATTTTCAGATGAAAGAAATCCATGGTGGGCCAGATTATGTGTCTCTTTCAGCGCGGTTCATTTCAGTCCTTTTAGTATGACTGCCTACCATTAATGGATTCTCTCCATTTTTCAGTGATGGCACATTATGTCATG
The DNA here is from genome assembly GCA_024605115.1 of Rastrelliger brachysoma. Taxonomy (NCBI): domain Eukaryota; kingdom Metazoa; phylum Chordata; class Actinopteri; order Scombriformes; family Scombridae; genus Rastrelliger; species Rastrelliger brachysoma. The sequence goes on along the minus strand of JANJYP010020283.1, from coordinate 13,147 downwards.
CTTCTATAGTGCTTTGCAAATGCTAATGCAAAATGCAACACTTGGGACTCCACGCTCATATGTGCACTTTATATTTTAGTTCAGACATGTAACTCCCCACTTCTTCTTACGTAACTCCCACATTTATCAAAGCCTTCAAAAATGTCTCTGTAGAATCCTGGTTTGTGTCATATTGTTCTGTCTAGCCAGTTCAGCTCCAAGTGCACTGATACTAATGATGAGAAGAGTAAAATAGACCATTTTTGTCTAGCTAGCGTGATATACAAGTTATCTTTAGCTTGCCAAGACACAATTTAGCACAAACAGAACATATAACAGAAACAGAGAACCGTCTAAGCTGCAGTGGAGTTGTAAAAAAAAAAAAAAAATCTCAATAATTAATCAATTTTAACTTGTGGAAACGTTAACAGAGAGTAACCTGATAATAACAACATTAGATTCATGTGGTACATATGTTTCTGAAGGGGAGGAATATTGACTGTACTGTAGATAAAGAATATTATTAGCTTAAAGATTATTACGGATTTAGTGATTGACGCCATAATGACTCATAAAAAAAGTGATTGCCAGTTTTCAAGAGAGAACTATTAGCTGCACAACCTAAGAAAACCAAAAAGTCAGATACAGCAAATCACAAATAACAATTCAGGCATAATGCATGTATGACAAGGAGGGAAAGTTAATTTAGATCTGTACTTTGCATTGTATTATATTGTGAGTACAGTGTGTGCTGTTAGGCTGTTACACTGTTTAACACCAGTGTGTTATTTCTCTTTGTTCCAGCCCAGACAGCATCGCTACCTGTTGGTACATCCTGCTCTCTGGATCAGTCTTTGTCAAGGAGCACATGTACCTGGCGAGGTGCTGGTATGTAACTATCAGCAACACANACACACACACACACACACACACACACACACACACACACACACGTACACGCACACACAGAAAAAGAGAGAGCAATGTCATGGCGTGGTGAGACAAGGAGGTGTCATATACAGTGAGAGAAGGTGAGATTTGTCTGTCATTGCACTAGCTTATCTCGCCACATTGTCGGATGGAATGTGTATGTGTGTTTGTGTGTTTCTGTGGGTGTATGTTCAGCTGTAACATGAAAATGTAGACGGCATGTCACAGAGCTGTAAGGTATGAAGTAGACTGGCAGGTTTTACTGACATGAATCATAATGGGCTTGCACACACAAACACCCAGACTTGTATATCACACTTGTGTGAAATAGTACCATGTTGAGCTTCACAGAACAGATTTTGTAGTTTCACATGAAGTCTCACCTCCTTCGGCAGGGTTGACTTAAAATGAGGCAATACCTCAACTGACCCAGTTAGCCTTGATTTGTTTTTTTTTTTTTTAAGATATTTTAATTTAAGCACACTCTTGGGCCTCGACTGACTACTTCTCCTGTTGGAAGCACTGGCTAAGACATGAATAAACAAGTGATTTAGCATTGATTTAATATTTAAAAATGCATAAAATTATACAGCGAGGTTTACATGGTAGTCAACCAAGACATATTGAGCACCACAACTGCTAAATAAATGAAACCCAAGGACTTTGTTTACTATTTTAAATCCTAGAAAATACAGTGTAATGCAACCAAACACAGCAGCCCTGCAATAAATTTTACATTCATCAAGTTTTTCATATTAAATTACTAAATCATATTTTCCGAGACAATCTCAGGGCAATGTTGATTTAAAGGAATAGTTTCATTGTGTTGTATTGTACTAAAATGTGTCTCAGATATATTTTCCATAATGGGCAATCAGGCAATTACATAACTTGAAAGCAGAAACAACTTACAGTAACTTCAAATGAAACTCTTTTTGCTCCGTTGTTCAGTTTCAGCTACTTAAAGATCAGGACCAGCATGACATTTTAGTCAATAGTCTTTGTCCTGTCAGGGAAGAGTTTAGAGGTCTGGGTGGAGATTCACTGGGAACATTTGATCTGATAAACCCAGATTGTCCCGCTCTTCCTCTCGATCAGCTAGACTGTTTAATCAGTTTTTGGCAGAGATGTCGCACCTGTTTAAACACTAGATTTAATTGTAATAGGGAAAGCCATAACATAAATTGCTGGAGGTCAGCCCTCAGCTCTGTGTTTACCTTCCCTCTGTTGTTGTAGTTGGACTGAAACAAGCAGCACATGCCAGAAACGGAAAAGGAGGGGAAGCAGGTATCGTCATTGCAGTCGTTTCTAAATCAAAAAATTTGGACCTTTTTTTTTTTTTTATAAGTGAAAGCTTTGCCTACTAAAGGGCGTTGCTCTCCCATCAAAAAAAATGATGGCTGAAATATGGTCTCACTTATCATTATCCATTCACATTAACAGAGTTACTCTAATAGTAGTGGGAGTCCTAGAAAAGGAAGCAGCTTTTATAGATTTTAGGCCAAAAAGGTAAATGTAGTTTAATAAATTCTCTGGGGATGTCATGAAAAATTATGAACCCTTTTAGAGGAATATACTGAGTGAATACAGTACATCTGTTGTATGCAAAATGTCTCCCATTTTACTGAAAGGGCCACTCTGTGTATGTGCACTGGAGGCTTTAAGTTTCCACTTCTCACTTGTGCAAGTTGCTCATTAGTCCACGACTGACTTCCAAACGAATCGTGACGTAACAAATCATGCTCATAGGGTCCACGCCTTAAACTTAGATTTATGATGATCGTGGTGCAAACTTTCTTGCCTTCAGCAGATGAATATGAAAACAGCATTCTTGTGTTTAAACTCTGCACGTACACTATTCCTGCACAGCAATAAACATTTTAAACATCCAAGTGTAGGATAAAGAAGAAAAACACATTTTTGGGCCAGTACTGGATGCTGCTCTGGAACTGGCAGCTACTGATAACAGAGCTGACATTAAGTAATTGAAACATTAAAAGATAGGTTCACTTTCAATTTAAGTGACTGAGGACAAAATGCACAGTCCAGTCCTGTCCAGTTTATCTGAAGCCAATATGAAACATCAGCCATCCTAATTAGTCAAGTCATTATCTTACTCAGTTACTTTTTTTCTGGTGGAAAAAAAGGAAAACTGTGTGTTGAGAAATTAAGAGGGAATACTAGGCTGAAGCTTCAGCCTCTAATAATAAACCCTGATACACTTTTAAATGTGGTTTTGCTCAAAACAAGAACTGCGTTTTTATGTCTCACATTGTTTACAGTACATTGTAAGTGTGTTTAAAAGAGGAACTTCTAATGGTCAGTGTGAACAGGAGGAATATTTACAACAAATCAAACCTATTTCAGTGTTAATATGGACAGGTTTGAAAAATGTCTAAGCTATCCTTTTAAATAAAGTTGTTGCAGTTGCAGCATTTACGCAGTGAGAGATTAAAAGAACAAGAGAGGTTAAATTAACCGGTGCGACGACGTGTCCAACAACAACAACAGCACAAAGCACCAACTGACCAACTGTAGCAGCAAGAGTAGTTAGCCAAGTATCAATAACCTCGGGGCAGCTAGAACACTGTGTGAGTGTGTGTGTGTGTGTGTGTGCGTTCATTCCAGTGTGGTTCAGTTGATAACAGAGTAAAGGGCGGGGTGGGGGAAGGTTACTTCCAAAAGACCAGAGGGGTGTGTGTAGTGTGTTGTGGAGTACTAGTAGCAGCAGGGGGTCTTGGAAAGGGTCACAGAGGGAGCTAATAGTGGGGAGTGGTATGTGTGTGTGTGTGTGTTTTTTTTTTTTTTTTTGTGTGTGCGGGGAATGCGGAACCCCTGGCAGAACAGTGGCTGGCCATGTGTTCCTGAGCAGCCTGCCTGCCTGGAGCCCAGAAGCACATCCAGGCAGGAAATGAGCAGGCTACACACACACACACACACACACACACACACACACACACACACACACACACACACACACACACACACATATATATATGTGCACACACACAAATGCAGACACACACACGCACACACACCTCCCTGGAGCCAGCGGACAGACAGACAGACAGAACAGAGTAGAGCGGGAGGGAACACACACACATACACTCCTCCCTCAGTTAAAGACAAACTAAACGCTTGACAGTCACCTACTTCTGCTTTTCTGAGGAAACTTTTCCCTTGTTCACACTCTGGAGTATGAAACAAACACATCCGGATCCATACTTGGATTTTAGTGGAATATTTGATTTTTCCTCCTTCTCATTGTGGATAATATGCTGGATTTTATTTCACTGACAAGGAATCCAAAGTGGACCCCTAAAATTCCTGTTTCTGGTTGGTGATCTTTAAGTATTTATTTCTCTCCTGCACTGATTCTTACGTTTTAATTTAGTGGTCGTCACTACAAACATAGGAGCAGATTGTGAGCTAATTCATTTGAGATTTTTCAAAACTCCCTCTCTCTTTCTCCGTGCATTCTTCTACCCAGCGTGCTCCATTTCCTGCCTGCCATCGTCTAACCAACTGCATAACCAGGAATTCCCCATGGCACTGTGGCAGGATAGCTTACCATCGCTGGGCCCCACAGCTCTGAAAAACAAGCTGCTAACTCCTGTGTGTTGTCGTTCTTTATCTGCACTGATTATCTTAAAGAGAACCAGGCTTTCTCTTTCACATTACCAAAAAAAAAAAAGAGGTCTGAGGTGAAGTTAAGGCTCTGGTTTGAAATGTTTGTGTTGGCAGGTTTGATTTTATTGTTCTCAATAAGTTAATAATGACTTAGTGTGAGGTCTAAAGATTGAATAATGTGAGTTAAATCTGGATTGAATGCAAAATCATGAATCCAGGATACACGTCATATGCTAGATTAAACTGTTCTCATTGATTTTAAAGATGCAGAAAGAAGAATTGCTCATATATTAGTATTTTTACTTTGAATTTGTTTTAATCTTTTCTTCCTTAAAGTTCCACATTTGAAACATTGAGAACACTGTTTTTCAGGGAGGTTTCTGCACTTTAAGAAAGATTACAGCATTGGAGTACATTTACATTCAGTCATGTATGAACAGGTCACTTCTCTTTAAGTCATGAAGAAACTTAAACTCGCTGTGCTGGAGTTTAGCAGCAGCTGTCTGCTCTGGTTGAATGCTGAGGTTTGAATCGGCCCCTGTACTGATCCCACTGTTGTTTTGTAAATGAATTGTAATGTTTCTGAATGACCAACTACGTCATTCCTTGGGTTCTGTCTGGCAGTTTGTGTGTGTGTCTTTCTGTGTGTGTGTGTGTGTGTGTGTGTGTTGGTGGTCTTGTCTGTAGTGTTGACTGCTGGCCAGCTCTCCACTCTTCCTTACTGTTTATGACTCAGAGTGGTTGGCGTTACTGCAAAGATGAGCCAGGAGAATGAAGAAGTAGAATAGTGTGTGTGTGTGCGCGCGTCAGTGTTAGACTGTGGTCTGTGGTTTTCTGTCTTTGCTGTTGGTCATCATAACCATGGAAACATGGTTACTAAATGGGCCTGGATCTCCGCTTGCAGATTTTGTACCAAAACTTTCTATTGACTCAGATTACACTCTGCTGTCTTCGCGCTGTGCAGCATAATGCCCCTCTTCATTTTAAAAGTGATGTTCTTGCTGTTGCCAAAAAAGTTGAGAGAAAGCAGATGGTTCATTTGTAGAATTTTTCTGCAAAAAGTAATTGATTGTCAAACTTTTCACTGGTTTACAGATCTTTAGCAAATAATAACTATACAAAAACAAAAATATAACTGCAAATGTATATCATAAATTTTATAGAAGTGATATTCCACCTTTTTGGTAATTAGGGCTACAACCAATTAATATTTTCCTTACTTATAATTAATCTGCAGGTTATTTACTTTTTCCACTAAACTGATTGACCTATTAATTGTCAGGAATAAATGAAAAATGTCTGGTCATTTCCCAGTGTCAAAGCTGGCTTCTTCAAAACATTTACATAATCACATTTAAGACTACAATTTTTGTTTAAAGTATATTTTCCATTGATCAGCTATTTGTATAGTCAACTAGTTATTGCAGCTTAAGTCTTAATAACCTAACCGGAAAGATGTTTGCTGATTAGAGGTCGGAAGACGTGTTCCTGGCTTATGTAATATCTTCCTGTTAGTTAAAGCTTCAGGGATGCTGCACCTTTATTTTCTGCTCAAAATTGAACATGTATGCAATTCTCAGATATATTCTTAATTTCAGCAAACAAATGATTAACATGTTGTAAAGCCTAATTTATACATCACAATGCCATAATGTGCAAACCCTGACTTAAACACTTGTTGCCTTAGAAATCCAAAGCCCGTTTTTAAATTTCTATAAACTATTCGGATTTTCATTCATTTTTCAAAATATCTCCCTTCATTAATATCAAAGTTGAGCACTTTTGCTCATATTGGTGGTTTTTCCAGGCTTTTGACACCGGCTCAAGGTGTGTGTTTGTGTGTTCGTGTGTGGCATTAGTTTCTGTGCCGGCTGTCATGGTTTATTGCCTACGGTGCTGCAGCTGTCACTGGACCAGAGCTGAACCTGTTCCCCCCTCTGCCAACAACTTGTTTCTCCAGGAAAAGAGAGGAAAGAAATCATCACCTGCTGAAGTCTAGCACAGGCATAGCTTCAATGCTGTGGGAAGATTACTGAAGGATGTGATTTATAGGATAATTAAATCTGAGTGAAGTCATAGCAGACGGGTCATAGACGTAATTGTTTCAATGATTTAAACTCACTTTTTTTTTTTTTAGATGATTCTCTTAAAGGTTGAATATAGTGAGGCCAAAAATAGTGTGGACCACCAAGGGTGTCAACAAATCTTAATTTAGATCCTGTCATAACAAAGTTTGGTTGTTTGGAAGATAACGCAAAGTAAGAGTTGTTCTAAACTGTTTTCCATTTAATTACTCTGGCACTACCTGAGTTGTTTGATACTGATTGTCATTGTTGATCAGATTATTTAAGAATATCTGAACATACTGTAGTTATGTCATTAAAAATTCATAAAATTCACAAACCTCTAATCTGAGGCTGCAACTAAGAATTACCTATTCTTTTTGATTATTTTATTAGTTGATTAATCCATTCAATTTACCAATGAATAACAGCCATTTATCTTTATTCAAACATTTTCTCAATGCATATTTCCAGCTGCACTCTGTTTACACTTTTGCTACTTTTGTGGGGATGTAGTGGATCAGAGAAAGAGGAGGAAAGATGGAGTAAGTGTGTGTCACTTATGAGACACACACACAAACACACACACAAACGTCTTTCACACATAGATCCCAGTAAATTACTGGAATAACCTTACAGGCAACACTAGTGATTTTAACTATTCATACTACATTCAGGAACATTTCTGTCTTGCACCTTTTTCGTATGTCATTGCGATACTGGAATTGATGGAGCAAGGGGTAGTCTGACAGATGGCTGTCATACAACATTTATGGATGACAACTGATGTAAAACTCAACAGAAGTAGAAGATGAAGCAATGCCAGGTATTCAAGTACATGGCAGAACATTTCTGTTATGTGCAGACAGAAAGCAGTTCCTTAATTCGGAATCTGTCCAAATATATATCAAATGCATCGTCAGCAGTCTTGTGACTGGTTCGCTCTCTCCACATGAAAGCATATTTCGTAAGAGTGACATAACCCTTTACTCGCATGCCCCTGCAGACAGTGTTCATTCATACTAGATTCATTCACAACATAGCTATACCTGATTTTCTCTGAAATATCGATCCCTGCTCCCATTCACACCTAACCCATACAGGAAATGCTCCTAAGCATTTCAAGGATAGACTGCATGTGAGAAAGGGGGCATGCTTACAGTAGGCATGAAAGCCTACAGACTGTAGCTCCGCTTCTGGTCCTTTATCATTGACAAAATGGATTTCTGCTTTGTTTCTCTCTCACAGCCTGTCTCACACACACAGACTCACACACATTCACAAACACACAAACAGTGAGGAGACAGGCTTGGCAGGCTTGGCAGGCTTTGTGCAGCGCTGACAGGGACCATGCGTCTCGCCTCAGTGGAGTGTGGAGAGATCTGTCAAGAGTTGGGCTGACCTCCAGGCTAAGGGCTTTGAGAGAACTCTAAGCCCAGCAGACTACATTCCTCCTTGGGAACTCTTAAAATCACGCCTGGGTGTTCATATTTTAGATGGTTATTGTTTCATTGATAGTCTAAGTTTTGTCTGGCAGCACTGTGTGCTTTGTAAATATAGCTGTTCTATTTACACCCATTCAGGATGTCTCAAGAAACCTTTTTTTTTTCCAAGTAACTCACTGGTGGACGTGGTGTTCTCGCCCATGTGTTGGAAAGCATCTTCCCTCTCTGAAGTGTCACTGACAGATGACAGAAAAGCCCTCGCAGCTCCAGGAATGCTTTCTGCAGCTGACACTGACCTCTGACCTCAATGTAGGCAAGCAAAAGCAAAAGCAAAATTTCCCGAGAGAGGATCAGTAGAGTAGTCAGCGGCTAATTGATGCTGATACAAAAAATATATGTATAAAGAGTGTTCATATGAAATTAATTAAAAATATTGTATTGAAAGCACAGTAAAAGAATTCCCCCTCCTGTCCTTGTAGTCACCTGACCAGTGCACTTTATAAGAAGAATGAGTGTTTGTACATATGATTTAGTTTCATGTAGTAAATCTAATATAATCTCTTTAATTGTGTTGCCAAAACACAGTAGGGCTATATCAGCAGGGACGGATGCTCTAAGGTGAACTACAGAACATGTGAATGCACAATGTGCTAAAGTATGTGTGGCGGCAGAGTCAAATAAATCCAGTCACAGCTAATTTGGCTCTAGTTCAGCTGCATGACATATGGTTGTAGTTGTCTCCCAGTGGCTGTGGATTTTACTCCTTCGTGTGATGCCCCAAAGCTTTAATGTCTGCGCTGGTGAGAAACTGATTAAGGATGTGATGAGATTAAAGTTTGCCTTTTTTTTTTTTTTTTTTAGTGTTTCTTTTTGCTTTTTATGAGAAAGAATCAGCAGTAAGAAGAGAGAAAGGAATGATGAAAGGGAATGCAGAATGAGATGAGGGAAAAGAGGAAGAGAACAGCAATGTGAAAGGGATAGAAGTAATGTGGACAGGACGTTGGGAAGGAAGCGAAAGAAGAACAACAGGAAAGAAAAGATGAATAAATGAGATTGAATGGGGTAAGTCGGAGAGACTGAGGTAAAAAAGGCATCGGCAGAGGAACAGAAAAGAAAGTGAAGGCAAAGTGGAGCCCCAAAAATAGCTTCAAGAGAGGGAAAGTAATGAATAGAACAAAAAAAAAAAAAAAAAGTAGGAACCAGACGAAATGAGAGACGCAAGAGACAGTATGGGAACGTAATCAGAGAGGAGATGTGAGAGTGAAAGTTGGCTCTCTCCCAGCTCAGCACGCTTCCATAATTAAAACCAGCCGATTCCCCCAGTCCTTAAACAACGCTGAGTCGCCACTTTCACATGCCAAGGGGAGCGAGACATGTTCACAGCCCAGTCTGTTCTCAGGGAATCCTGAGCACCGTGATTGAGCTGTTCAGACTGGATATCTCTTACACCCTCACTCATTTGCACAGTACATGGGGAACAGAGACTTGATTAGTGTGTGCGTAAACACAGATACTGACAGTGGGAGGGAATATTTTGGAGGTGCCTGAACATACAATACATTGTGTGTGGTGGCCCATGACTAGACTGTAACAGCATTAAATCTAAAAATGAAGCTTTGAATGATCCAGATAAGAATAGATTAGAAAAACCTTGTTGCATGTTCATGCTCAACAATTTCTCTTTGTGACAGTCTGTATTTTTAGTAGTCTGCAGTGTCATCAGTCATGAGCGTGTTTGGTCAAGTGTCAGCTGTTTAACCGGAAAATTCAAGTTTTAGACTGTTGGTTGCTGGTACAATTAAAATGAGAAAGTCAAAATAGTTGATTTTTTTTCTGCCAATTACTAAGGAAGTAATTAACTAATTGCTGCAACCCTGTACCCTCTGAACATTTCACCAGCCATCATCAAATTCTGCTTCATATGTTGTTCATACTGTACCAAGGACGAGATTAAAATAAAAAGAAACAGAAATCTATCATGTGCAATAACTAAAACTGCTCTCTTTGGCAGGAAATAGAGGGATAACGTAGGATTCAATTATTCGTAGTGAGACGATGATTGAGAAAATACAGTTTCAGGGGCTTTTTAAAGTCAAAAGATTTTTGTGTTTTGACTTTTGTGTTTGGATAAATATCAAAATGCGTCACCGCAAATCATAATCGATATAAAAAAAAAAAAAAAAAAGAAGAAAAGATCCTGCCCAAAATGTTTTGCTTCTGTATTTTATTAACAGGGGCTGTGATGAAAAAGGCTTACAGAGATGTTTTTAGCAAGGATTTTTGTTCCCATTGCGTCACTAAACATGTTCTCAAAGTGAGCTAAGATGTTGTGCAGTATCTCCATGTGACGACAAAAGAACAGACTGACCCACACGACCTCACCCCAGCATCAGCTGCTCTCTACCCACTTATCAGTCACTGCAGCAGCCAGCAGCTTGCAGACTGGGGCTAAACCTGCAAAGCCTCCAGACAAAGACCCACATTGTGCAAAAACATCATGTTCACTGGTAACCCGGTTTGATCTCGATCTTGGCCGGTCCTTAATGGTCCCTGTGAATGAGGCAGCTTGATATTTCGAAGGCCAGTGTGCTAATTACACTAAACACAAACAGATGGTACTGTGGAGTAAAAAGTCCATTGCATCTGGTGAAGTTTTCATCATTTGTGGCAATGCAAAAGTGCAATTTATTGATAGTTTTTTTTTTTTTTTAAGAAAACATGTTTATTATATGCAAATCTTCTATATTATGTTATTATATTTAGATCAACATACTGTACCAAAGATTTTCTCCAAAATGTGCTTTTAAAGCTGGAACTGTGGCTCTCTGTGTTGCATGTGACTGTTTCTTTAATATTAGTAAGTGGCATGTTCACATTTGTTTGCATTGCTGTTTATTCAGACCTGCCTCAGCAGTGAAATCCCACAATCAACTTGCTTGAGAAGCATACTTCCATTAAAAACCTCTTCACTCAGAACCAGTTGTATCTGTTGATTTGAGTGATGAATTTCAACATGTAAATATATGACTAACATTTATTTGACACAATTAAATGATATGTTTTTCATGGCCAAAAATAATTTGTTGATTAAGTGCAAACTATGTTTCTAATCTCTGTGGATTGTTGAGGTGTAAGCCTCAAAGGCGTATTGATCTACTCAAATAACTCTCTTCTTTCAGTGGTTAGACCTCCACCACAAACTGTTGTTTCAGCTGTATCCATGTCAGAAGTCTGTTTTATCTTTGCTACATCCTTGTTTCTTTTACCACATGTTGAAAAGGTTTTATAAAGATGTTGTAAATCATAAATGCTTTGAAAGTGTCATAGAATAATGGAGGCTTTGCTTTTATAATAGTAACTCTGAGTCATCTGTAGCTTTTTTTTTTTACTGAAAATTAGAGCCTCCTCGGTGCATATGGAATTCTGTGTGTTTAATAGATAAGTTACCAAATATTTTTTTTTATTTTTTATTTATTTCTGTTAATTGACAGATAAACAGATAGTGGTACACAGTACAGCAAACAGATGTTACTTCTCATATCTTGTAAGACTACATAACCTTGGTATCGTTTTACATTTAATCCCAGTTCCTCTTTGATTTGGGAAATTACTGTGTTTCAATGGCCTGTAATGCCGGTGTTCACATTTGGGTGGGCGGATGTGATTGACTGCATCTGTCACCACTGACAGTGTGTGAGAATTGTCTTTTCTTGGCCTTGGGTTTGTTTCTGTTTCAACACTTATGTTGTGTGTGTGTGTGTGTGTCTCTGCTCTCTCCACAGTTTTGGAAAGCAGCTGGGGGGCAGACGAGGCTGTGAATGCATCACTTTGGAGCCGTCAGAAATGATTGTGGTGAGTAGAGTCTCGCACTCTCTCTCTTTGCAGCACCCGCTCTCTGTCTTTGTTTCTTTACTAAACACCTCCCTTTTCATCCTCCCACCTCTCCCATCTTTGTCCTTTGATTTTTTTTTCCCGTTTTTCAATCTTTATTTGATCTCTCTGTCATGCTTTTTCCCCCGTACTCGTCTCTTGTTTGTCCTTTTTCTCACCTTTTCTTTCATCTATCGCCCTCTTCAATCTCTGTTCTTCCTCTCGGTATGTAATGTATCACTGTATTCATATTCAAATTCAAATGATCTTCTTTAGCAGGATGTGAATTAATTGCCAAAGCATTTGCCAAATTTCTAATATAGCACTATTCAAGCTCAGCAACATTTCAAATAAACAAAAAATTGCGGATTCACAAAATCAGAAGTTTAATGTATATCTCTACACTGTCATGTATCACATAAAGACAAAAATACACCCATAAAAAAAACAAAAACAAAGATCCTGCATTATGAATTATTTGTAGCCTTAATGCTGCTAGGCTAGCAAGTACCTTCAAGTTTGTTCACAGTTGTCTTTTAGAATTACTCAGCCCTAAAATTGTTCAGGAGGTCCCATTTACCCTGCTGGAGTTTCTGATAACTTGTATAATGAGTTTTTTTGTATCAGAGCTTTGACTGAATTTCCAACAAGCCAATTATAACCTGAAAATGGAAAAAAAAAACCTACAAATGTGAGATTCAGAAGAAGGCGGGAGAGATGCTACAGAGGAAATAAAAACAGTGGAAAGCATCTCCCAACGTCCTTTTATTGCACTGACCGAATCATCTGTCGAATCTGTCATGGAATGTCATGGTGGCAATCTGAAAAATATTAACAGCCAGATAAAATCATTCTGACTGCTCCGAACCTGACAGGACAGTATGTAAGTGTGTGACTAATAGATAAGCAACACAAATGTGAGATTTACACCACGCTTTAATGGAACTATTTCATATTTCTTTTTATGCGAGAAAATGCTTGAATGATAATCTTCTTCTCTGAGTTATGGTGTGTCCAGGAATCTTTACAAACACGAGCAGTCTTAGAGTTTTGTATCTTCAAAAAGTTTTTTTTCCATGATGTCTTTAAGAATTCCTTCTGCTTAAGATGATCATACCTTCATCTTTGCATATTAATATGTAGTGTGTTTCTGTTTCCACAAGGTCGCACTGCTTAAAAAGTCTCTTTGCCCCCCCCCCCCCCCTTCTCTCTTTTTCCTCCTCTAAATGT
>JANJYP010020282.1:0-12545 GCA_024605115.1 Rastrelliger brachysoma | reverse complement strand
GCACATGTTGTCATGTAGAACTCAGATTTTGTGGTTCGTCACGATCCACCCTTTGTGTTCTCATATTTCTCTTATCCAAATTCTGAATGGGACTTAATGATTAAGATAGGAATGAGATACTGTGCAGACATGAAGTTGTAGTATAAACTGCATGATTATTGGGAATTATGATCATGAATTTATCAAGTGATTACTTATTTTTGTGTGTTTTAGAGGGGACTACCCCCTTAAATCATCTTAAACTGCAAAATTTACTTAATGCAATTTTTGCATTAAATTGCCTGTGTATAGATACATGTATGTACTGTATGGTAATGGCTGATGACAATGCTAAATTTTAAAAATCACTATATTTCAGTTGCACATAGCATTTAAGCATAAAACATACTGTTAAGACAGTGCTACGATGATGTGTGCTATTCTATTTTAAAACTAAAATGGCATGTTTTGTCATGTTTTGTGCTTTTTTCCTTGTGCTTCCCTCTAGTGACCTACAGAGAGACAAGTATGGGAGTAAAACTTAACTTTGCCTATCAAATGTAAATTTTTTTCAGCATGCTTATTAAAAACAACCAAAACCCTGGCACAATCACTGGTTTACTTTAGGCCATTAACACACACTCAGTGAGCAAGTGGTTCACAAAATTATCTCCCCAAATTTAAATCTGGAAAGAAATAAAAGAATTCTCCAGTCATTTGATACAGTCTTCAAGATCTAACAGCTTTATCACAAACGCCCATTACTCTGCTTCTGCTGTCTGTTTAATTTGTGATTTAACTGACCAAAAAATGTGTTGCTCTTTACTGGCAGAAAGAAGCATTTATCAGATAGGTTTCCTTTTATTTCCTTTTTATTATTTTTCCTCTTTTTTTCTCCTAAGAAAGGTCTGTCCTCCTGTGGCATTCAGCAGTCTCAGTGTCCAGTAGTATTCCCCTCACACCTTTCCAGACAACACCTGTCTGGACACTAAATTGTCTCCTAGCAGGCATAAACACATGGATGTCATGGCAGCAGCTGTTTAAGTTTAGCATGTTCTCTTATTTTCTGCTTTTTGTTACTGTAATTCTGCACAATAAGCTCTTTAAAACTTCACCTTTTAACACATTCACAGTCACTTTGTTTCGGCCAGAAAATGAAAATGTTGCCATAAAATCTGCGTATTAGTTGTCATTTTAATTTCTATATTGGTTGGGCCATGTTAGCCTTAGCAGTAACATTTTTCCATTATCACCTCTCTCAATCATAGAATAACTAATATTTATCCTTTTTGCTGCTGCTTTCCATGACCTCCATGCTTTGAGAAATTCCTAACATGACTGCGTCTGACCTCTGCAGCAACTGTGTTATTCTTGAGCTGTTCTGCTAGTGACCGGGTCTCACTGGGAACTGTCACTGTGACGGATGCCAAGTGCTGGGCTGCGGGCAAGCTCTGACCTTTGCCAACTTTGGCTGCACAAGCTGCCAACTAATGGGCAGAAAGCGTACCAACATAAGAAAAAAAATCTGTTGGCATTTAATTAATAAAAGTAAAAGCTGTTTAATGCATGTTTATTTCATTTGCTGAACCCTTGCTCTTGCTAAGTTGCACTTAAAACTTTTACTTTATGTTTTGTTGTTCTTTTGAGTGATTCTTCTTCATGTTACAATAAATCATTTTACTTTCTTTTGTACATCAGCTGCTCTTAGACCAGATAGCCTGAGCAGACAGACATGATGTGAGTTGTCTAAAGTGAGTCTTTTCACCTGCTGTGTGTGGTGATGGTGGAGTGCTGCTTGTGGGCTCCCCTTGTAGTGAGAACAAAGATGGCTGTCCCATGTTGATACATGACTACTTTCCCTTTTTGTCTATGTCATCTTTTCCCATATCTGTCCTTTTCTTTCCCTTGGCACATCCAACCTATTAGTTGCTAGAAAACCTGTAAATGTTGTAGCTTGCCCGTTTGTGGCTTCATACTTGTGGACATCTACTTTTGCCCGGTGTGTTGTGATGGTGATTACTGTTTCAGTTTATTTCTTAATGTTGTTTGGGATCTTTTTTATTGCTTTGTCACTTATGTGGCAGACTTAAATGCACAATGCTCTGCAAATTTCAAAGCAATTATTTATATAAGACAGTCCCAAATATATATATATCTGAGAAAGTAAAATGATTTCTCATTGCAAATAATGCATGCCTATACATTGTATGTTAATGATTGTGCCTAACTAACAGATTTACGGCATTGACTTGAGTATTCTATGAGAAACTGCATCCTAAACAGCATTAAACTTTTTTGTAACTGTTCTGTGTTGACTAATGTGAAATCCCCTCACATTCTCTTCTCTTTCCAGGGCACTCACTGAACAATGCGGTGAGGGATACAAGCGCAATGGATACTCTACCGCTAAATGGTAACTTTAACAATAGCTACTCGCTCCGCAATGGGGACTTTGGCGAAAGTGTGCAGGTAGTAGACTGTGGCCTCAGTCTGGACGATGCTGCCTTCGAGAAAATGATCATCTCTGAGCTAGTACACAACAACCTGCGTGCCTGTAACAAAAGCCACCAACAGCAACAACAGCAGCACCCCAGTTTACATCATCAGCCCCACCACCAGCAGCCACCGCAGTACCACCATCATCACCACCACGTGGAGCAGGCTCCGCCCAAGGTGACAGTGGTAGGTGGCAGCAGCAGTGAAGATGACGCTATCGTAGCTGATGCTTCATCTTTGGTGCACATGGGTGACACAGTGGGCCTCGAGCTGCATCATCAGCAGGAGCTGGAGGCACCGCTCATCCCCCAGCGGACTCACTCGCTTCTGTATGCACCCCAGAAGAAAGTGAGGACCGATGGGGGAGTTGATACCTTTGTCAGCCAGCTGACACCCACCAACCCTGACGATAGTCTACAGTCGCCAAACAGAGACTCCTTGTACACTAGTATGCCTAATTTGAGGGACTCTCCATTCCCCGAGAGCAGCCCTGATGTGGTGGAGGACCTGTCCCCCTCCAAAAGGAGTGAAAATGAGGACGTTTACTACAAGAGCATGCCTAACTTAGGAGCTGGCCATCAGCTCCAGGCCTATTACCAGATAGGCCGAGGGAACAGTGATGGTTATGTTATTCCTATTACTAAAGAAGACTGCATCCCTGAAGGTGATGTGCGGGAAGGACAGATGCAGTTAGTTACAAGCCTTTAAATGTATTTAAATCATCCCCAAACCTCTTCCTACTCTTTTGTAGCCCTGACCTCTTGGAGGACACACTAGTGAAAGGAAGGGAAGTCTTTGTTTTATTTTTGAAGAGCCTAGAAGCCCCATCATACACACTAGCCATTTACAAGCTTCCCCTCCCCATCTGCATTGCCATCTCCTTTGCCCCCAAACATGCCACTCCTCCTACCTTCCCCACAGATCAACAGACTTGGTGCGCAGCAATGGCAGTGCAATGTTTTAATAAGACTGTACATAAAATGCAGAGTCAAATTTCAATTTTAAGAGACAAGCCAACTATGTATTTAATGTGCTGCTGCTGTTGAATAATTGAGAAAATTTAAGGTACGAAAATTTAAAAAAGACAAAAAAAAAACCAACAAAAAGAAACATTACTGGCTACATCAGATCAGCAATTTCCCAGTCAAAAGGTTGTACATACACTCCCCAACATCCTTGTTGAAGCCTGTTTTTTTTATTGTGAACAAAAAAAACCCCTAGACCAGAACATGGACATTTGTGAAATGTTCCTGTGCAGACTGTTTGAAAAGGAATATAAGGTCACTCTCCATCACTATGAAGTTTGGATTGTATAACCACTAGCAATCAAGCCCCTGGCCTTATATTTTCTCAACTGTACATTGAACTGTTGTCAAGAAAAATGGCTAAAATATATATTTTGTTGTATTGCTAGTGTAAAATAAAAATTCATGGGAAACCGTAAATATGAAGAAACCTTTTAATTGCAAAATTTAACGTTTGAGAGACTATTGTGTAGAAGTTGCACATATGTTATACAGTGTGTTTATGGTTCCAGCACTTCATTCATGGTAGTAAGTTTGAACATAAAGGCTCATGAAAAGAAAGGAGGATTCAACAAATTACAAAGATGAATTATCACATTTTCCACCTATGAACAGTGTTTTTGCTTAATGAGTTCCATTGATATCTCCCATAGAAATATGTTTATTTGATTTTGCCACAGTGGCATTACTTAAGTAGAATGAGAATGCAAAACCCCACTTAAAATGATTTATGCATTGCACAGTTTTTTGTGTAATTCTGAATGAAATAGATCTTTTTAATAGTCAGGGCAATGGGCAAGCGCAACTGAAATTAAACCAACTTTTGACAATAAAGTTTTTATCATAAATGTAGTTCTTCCGCTTGGGTTTGGACAGTTTATTTATTAAAATCTTTCCAAAAAATAAATGGGAAATGTGTGAATATTTTCCAGCACTACATGCTGTACTGTAGCTCATGTTTTTTTATGTAAACATGTTACCAAGGGGCTCATCACTTAAGACTGATGTAAAGTTCAACACTTGTTTAACAAATAAAATAAATGTGAGATTTTTTGTCAAATGCCAGTTGCTTTTTAATGGTTTGTGTTTTTGGTACTATTTGAGAAAAAAAAACGCTTTAATTGTTTTAGTATGGACAAAATACACTTTTGACTCAGGTTATAAAGTAAGTCCCAAGCACCTTGAAAGGTAAATTGGTGAATTTGTTTTCTATGGGATTTATTTGCTTTTTTGTTTTGCTTTTTCTTCAATCACTGCAGTGTAGAGAGAGCTCATTTCACCTTATGTGTTAGAGAAGCCAAATCTTTCCATGTGATTCAAAGATGAGAAACTCAGGTAGGAAAATTGCATTGTAAATGTTCCTCTGTGTGGTTGTAACACTAATAAAGGTTCAAAATGACACTGATTTATAGTATTGTCCACTTAGTATATGATTGAATGAGCACTAGTTTTGGAAACATGAAAGAGCGCTAAATATGTTGTAAGATTCTGGCTTTTAATGCTGTGTGAGAGTGGAAACGTGTCTATAGACATAACAATGGGTCAATGTTACACTTGGCTGTGGTTGTAGAAATATATTATACATAATAGGTCCAAATATGACACACACTTGCTCTAATTAATGTCTGCTGCTGATGATGACTACAGTCCTGTACGCTTTATGCCTCAGGTAATGCTAATTTACGAAGCATTTTAATATAACACCAGTTGAGGCAGAGTGACAGCTCACAGCAGGGTAGCTGGAAATTGCACTGTTTACCATTTGGCATTGAAGGAAATGACTCAGAACTTAGCAAAATGCACTTTATGTCAGAGCCAGTGCACATAATGCTGTGTGGGCTGCATGTTGTTTTGACTTAATCCACAATTATGTGACATTTTGTGCAATTATGTGAGGCTACAAAGTGTCAAAGAAGAATGATGTTCTTTTTAGTGATCTCTTGTAAAGACCCCTTGAGTGTCAGTTGGGAATCAAGTGTTGAGGATATTGTTGACTGTTGAAATGGTAGACATAATGATGCGCATCATAATGAGGGTAAAAAAAATCATACTAATTTCTATCTTACCTTGTAAAATTGCAGCACCTTTATATATATATATATATAATATATATATATGCCATCAGGTGCATGTAAACAAATAAATGCCAAACCTTTCTTCACCCCTTGGCTATTTATCTGTGAGATGGAATGTGGACACGTAACCCTCTAGCTTTGCGTGTGGCTTTCTCACCATGCGAGAGCCTTTCTGATTCCCTTTGACTTTGTCAAACATTAATTCAGAAGTAGGCCAGGAGCCAAGGGGCTGAGAGCCTGGTTGCTCCCATAAAGGAGTGAGTCGGCCCCTGGAAACAGACGAAGAGACTACTGTCAGCACAGTTGAGGTGAAAACTAGTAAAGACGGGTGCGTTGACGAAACAGTGAAATGAGACTAATGTGTGACCAAACATGGGTCACAGTCACGAATCTGAGGTAATATTCAGGATCCGAGGATTCACCGTAGGATATGATGTAATTGTATGGAAGAGATTTTGATGAACGACTTTATAAATGTATGAATCTATTTTTTCCCCAAAATCTCAGAACACACTAGAAAGCTCTTACATGTTTATGTGTCCCCTCTTGGAGGCAGAAAACAATGAGACTTTTTAAAAAGCGTTTGGTATTTTGGTCACACGAAGATTTGATGAGCATTTAATTAACTGATCATCTGTTTAGGATCCGCTGTGACGAGCTTCATCAACTTTAATTACAGATCATAATTACTTACGTGACTTTTTCATCCTATATCTCTACCCTAACAAATAAAATAAATGTTTCTATATATTTTCTAAGCTCAAATATTTTAATATTTTATACATATATCAGGGAATATTACTATATCTTTCAAGTTTATATACATGTATTTACTCAAAGTACATTTTTAAAAGTTCCATTTCAAAACTTCAAGGATTTCTGTGAGGCTATTAATAGCAACTGCTGCAATAACTCCTGAGAACGAAAAACACAGCGCCAATTATATTATCAGTGCGGATGAAAGTGATTGTGTACAAGCAAAGGAAAACCTCTCAAGCCACAAGCAGTGAGTAGCAGTGCAAAAGTAACTTCCCAAACTCTTGTAGTCAAAGGGGACCCTTTAACTGCACTCTTTTCTTCCTCCTGCCTCTTTTGTCCTGTCCCCAACTTCAAATGTGCAGATTTGCGGCCCATGGGCGACTTAGATCCGGTCCCGTCGAGGTGAAAAATCCAATTAACCTGCAGCTCCAGCTGCCTTCGTTATAATCCTCTCCCATAATTATGAAATTACCAGATGCAGGATTTCAAATGAAAAAAGGATGAGAGCGACTGGCTTAGAAAAAAAGATGAAATAAACCATTCCATGCCAGTATACAGTTCCAATTTACCTCAAGGGGGAACAGCTAATTCTTATGACTGAGTTTGAAGGTGAGACCTGCAAAAGCCCTTGTAATCAGAATAAGAAATATCCTAACAAAAACATGAAGATGGTTGGATCTTGAAATAACCATAGAGATTAATGGATAGATCCTTGCATTTAGACTTTTGACATGACAATATGAGTCAACCACACAAAGACAGTTGCATTGTAAGCACTTTGGGAACTCTCAATAAGTACTCAAGAAAGAGGTTTAAAAATGGAAAATAAATTGACAAAAATTTATGCCTCCAGAGACCTAAAATTGTTAAAACACTTGATTCAGAAGACCAATAAAGCATTTAAAAATGCTGATGATGTTTGGATTTTTTCTCCCTTCTTTAGATTTTCTAGAATAACTAGAATAACACTATATGGGCCACAGTGTATATGGAGGAAAGTATTTAATGTAGGTGGGGTTTTTATTGGATTTATGAGGTTTGATGCATTATTTGCTAATCAATTTAGAAGTAATTATGAATGTTGCTTCACCTTAGAAAAATAAATATATATTCTTCTGCAGAATAACACACATCATATGGGGATAAAATAAAACTAAAACTTAAAATAACTTCTGTGTCTTGCCAACCCCTTTTATCTCAATACTCAATATGATCTGAGCTGTAGGCTCACCAAATATTCAAACTCTTAGCTGATGTAGCACACAAAACAAAAGACATTGATTCCTCTTCTTTCTTAAATTATACAGAGCTAATGGAGGTTCTGGTTTCCACCAAACAGGAGGACAAACCATTTAAATTCTGTAAGATGGACACATCTTGTGGAATTGAGTATGTACATGAGAATGCAAATCTTTCTACTATCTGACAGGAACCAAACTGAAAACCAAACTGAAATATTTGGAGAGCTGCAAAACAGCATATACATTTCTAATAATTTTTCAGACTTATAATTTAAATATTTAAACTCCACACGCTATTATAATATACTTTATACATAAAATGCCAAAAATATCCAGCTGCAAATGTGCTTCATAAAAAGTAAGAAGTACTTTATTTAGCAATATGAGCTACCATATTGTTTCACAGTTAACAAAGTGTTTTTTTTTTACTTCTTATATTAAGTTCTTTAACACAGAGAGACTCCATCTCATCAGTAAATCTAACATTCATCTGATAAACTCATTGGCACTCGCCAGAGGGAAGCCTCAGGCAATAACTATGGGATCTCCTGCCGTGTACAAGCTTCTGCAGGCCAATATAGATAACACCCACTCACACAACACCTACTGTATGCTGAAGCTCATGCAAATTAATCCATTACGCTGCTGTATTCACACAGCATCAACATCTCTATTCATCATTCAGCAAAAAGAGAAGAACTATGTAACAATTTAAATGCTGCTTACCTACAGTATTTGCTTTTTAAGGGTATTGTTTCTGTTACACTCAAAGCACTGTTGTTATTGTAATAAGAAGATTCCAATATATGACATAACACATTTAAACTCTCAAATTAGAGCAGCAATCTCAAATATCTAGATTTGAACAAGGCCTCACAACACAGAAAAAGCAAGTTCCTTTTCCTCATGACAAGATGTTACTACAGGATGGATGAGATGCAAGAGTGACTGTCCTCAAACTGACAAATCAAAGCTTCAGTAATTTCTGTGTATTCATCAGCAGCCACTCCCACCATTCAAAATAATACTTTATAGACATTATAAGAGCTAGTTATGCTTATCTTTTTTTTAAAATACACACTTGCTTTNCTTTATAGACATTATAAGAGCTAGTTATGCTTATCTTTTTTTAAAATACACACTTGCTTTAAAAATGAAAGTGATACAGTCTCATATGAAGGTTATGGAATACTGACCACTAGTTGCCCACCTGAACAACACGTTTGTTTTGACCTCAGAAATATGAAAAAAAAGGGCCCTTTGAAGGTCACTTTTTGAGTTGCAAGCGCCAAGGAAAGACTTCAGACTCTCCCTGCTCTCTACAGTATATCTTGTCAATGCATTAGCTATTTAAAAGGGAATTGATAATATGTAAAACCTGCTCATACTCTATGCTCTAGGAACAAATCATAAATTATTTCAAGCTCAGAAGTATTTTAATTTCCATGAGGAACACACCATTGCATGCTAGTATAATATACAACTGAAAACATTTAACTGTGTTAATTTGTAAATTGTAATATTTCATGCATTCTGTATGCAAAAATATGCATTCAATTTTTTATCTTAAAATAATTAAGGCATCAAGATCTATGGAGTGGGCTGTGTCTCATCATAACACCTTGTCTGGGAACCACAGTCATTCACAGTGGGTCATAAATGGGATCCATAAAGCAGGCAATGGGCCCAGTACTGTGTATATAATTGATAAGTTGTAACCTTGAGTACATGTGTGCATTGCAGCTGAATATTGATTCAGAGTTTCCTTGCTGGTGGCGAAGGTGAAAGGAGACTAAGAAGACAAGATATGAAATATATTATGAATGTCTCTGTTGCACTATATTTTCTCATTAAGATTCAGAAAGGCCCATGCAGGGGAACCTTGTCATGCTAATCCTAGCCAAGTGGTCCCACAGGGTCCCAGGAACTGAGAGCAAGCACACATTTCCAAGAACATTTATTTGTGTGTGATCTTTGTCATATTACTTGTATTGCCTTTGTGGTAGCAGTGTCCTATATGTATACCNAATCCTAGCCAAGTGGTCCCACAGGGTCCCAGGAACTGAGAGTAAGCACACATTTCCAAGAACATTTATTTGTGCGTGATCTTTGTCATATTACTTGTATTGTCTTTGTGGTAGCAGTGTCCTATATGTATACTACTTTGTCTTAGTCAAATAACTGATGAAGGCACCAGCATACACACTATGCTCCAGTTCTTTTTTTCAAACGGAAGGGTGTAGAAACAGTATGGGGGATATAAATCCTTTCAAATATTAGGAATTCCTGATATTAATAATAATAATTAATCAGGAATTGATTTTGATCTCCCTTTGCTTATGAAAGGTTTTTTAGTTCAGATTACTTTATTTATTAATGAATAATCATCTGATATATATTCCCAAATGCAGTTATACTAAGGCTTAGAGCAATGAAATATGTGAGAAAGAAAGACAGAAGAATATACAGTACGGCACATAATTTAATGTCTACTGAACTGCAGGTCACTTTCAATATAGCATGAGTGAAGTGTTGTGAGATCTAATCTGATTTCATTTTATTAAAATGAGAATACATTTTGTGTAATCAATTGCAGGTTTTTGATTCATATCAACAGTTTATTTTTTCACCCATGGCCAGTAGCACCAGCACACATCACCGATTTTGTTGGCTGACAATTTGTAAATACACATTGCAGGTCTGCAAATTTGGTTTGAAAATCCAATTAGGAAACAAGATGCAACTTCATATTAGATTCAAATATTGATCATAAAACACTGTGAATAAAGGTTTTGTTCAAGTAATTCCTGAATTTTGCCTTAAACCTAAATAAATTCAAGCTCCTATGGTGGTTTGGAAAACATAAATCACCAGAATAGTAATATAACAGCATTTAATTTAACATCTTGTCTCATAGTGGTAGTTCAGTGCAACAAGAGAGTATGAAAGTGCAGTGCCATTGTTTCATTCTAAGAGGAAAGCCCTGAAATCTGTCTGCAGTGNCTTGTCTCATAGTGGTAGTTCAGTGCAACAAGAGAGTATGAAGGTGCAGTGCCATTGTTTCATTCTAAGAGGAAAGCCCTGAAATCTGTCTGCAGTAAATTTCTTAGCTGATGAAATTACTGGCATGACCTTTAAAGCTTCCCCCTTAAACGTTTTATGTCTGATGTCTCACAAATGACAATAAGAGGTCTTGCCAATCATGCAAATTACATCTCAAATTCAATGGATCACATATCGGAAAGGAAGAGGGAAAAGCATAATGTTGACTGAAAAAGGGTGGGCAAGCAATTAATGCTATTTGAGCTGGGGTTTCATATCTCCAACAATCAAAAATAGATTTAAATGATCAGATGGTCTAATGTCGGGAATGCTTCCGCCATTTCTCTCTTAATACAGAAGAGTAAATTGCTTTGAGCTTATTTTGTGATAATCATAGTATTGACACTCAGTGATATGAATGGTGCCCATTACATGTTCCAAAGGAAGCCCTGGAAATAGACTTTTAATTTGAATGTATTTCAATAACGGTGAGTGTAATGGATTGCAGTGGCACTGCAGCCTGATTGATTAGTTTCACCTTTTATGTACAGCACAAGTCTGGCTGCCGCTTACTTAGATGGCATTTCAATGACTGTGACCTGACTTTGCAATTCAATGCATAATGGTTCAAATGCATTAAAACAGAGCTAGGGGGATCCCAACAGATACTGAATGGTAGTTTTGTCTAGAGTACATCAGGGGACATTTCACCGTGAAGGTAAGCTATCAAGTTAGAGCCATATTATGTTTCACTTTGATGTGATAGCCTACAGATGCGACTGGCAGATCAATGAAATAAGATCTTCAGGAGATACAGTATATTGAAGTAACATAGGGTTACCATTATTACTGTGTTTTAAAATATGTTGGTTCAAAACAAATTGGGAAAACAATTTGAAATTATTTATATAAAAACTAACATAAAAACTATACTATAAAAACTTAATTGGGGTAGGAAACAAAATATGAAAAAGACAAAGAAACAGTTAAGTAGCTCAGTAGGCATCCAGGGTTTGGCACTTAAATTCTAGTGACCAGCACTCCCCACATGAAAAACAAAGAGTGATGCATATACTGTTCTCTAGCTAAATGTAAACTGTGTTTTTAATTATTTTAAACTGGGTCATCTCGTAGTACAGTTGATCCTCCTTTTGCATTACATTTTGTAGTTGCTATGTCCATGTTAAGATTTGTTTGGGGATGTAAAAGCTAAGCTACTTATATCTATATTCTACAGGCAGCTCCAGTTTCTGCAGGGTCTGTTTTTATGTGGCCAGTGTGCCAGCAGCATTGGAGGACAACCAGATGCAGAGAATTACAAGTGGAACTGAAGCCACAGTCAAGGTATCAACATAAGTCATCTAGATAGATGTGTCAATTTAAGTGTGCCACATGCAATGTGTTGTGCCTTGAGCTGCACTCTCTGCATTAATTTCCTGTTGTTTGAGTTCAAAGTGTTTGTCACCCGGCGTCAGTCACATTGTCAGTTTCTCTCTTGCTGCTAAGGGACCTCATCACAGTTGCAGGAAATGTTGTTTTCCTTTAACACTACACTGGGTCAGTTGGTCGATAGTGGTAGAGGTCCACTGGGGTCAGGGCAGCTGACAGGGGTGCCCACTGTTGTCACTGCATAATAAAATGCTCAGAGGATTTACAGCTAAACTCTGAATGCGACTGTAGGAAGGAAAGATGTCAAGACTGATGGGTAAGGGAAGAGGCACAGAAAAAGGTGATGTTGCAGATTTTCTTCTCTACAGAACTTCTCATGCTCACAGTGATCAATACATAATGACGCTGTGAAAGTGCAAGGCTGGTGGACAAACTGTGCAGCTGGACAAAACAAAGGTCCACTTGATTAAAACAACACTGCAGATTAACCAAACCCTCTGTACATATTTGCTCATAGGCATTAATCAAGACTGGATAGA
>JANJYP010020264.1:0-39640 GCA_024605115.1 Rastrelliger brachysoma | reverse complement strand
TTTACAACCCATAAAACAGTTAATTCAATATTTTTGGGGGGTATGAATACTTGTGTGGTTGAGGTGAGTATATGGCATACTCACACATAGACAGTGTTAGGCTTCAGAGGTCCATTGCAGAAAATGTTAGTGTTGTTCTCCTCCATACAGGCATCATTCTCTCCGATCACGTATGTTCCTGACATAGTGTGATTGTGCCTCACCATTTGCCAGCCATCTCCAGACACACTGCGACCCTCTCTGACGTGTGAATCCTTGCTTGATGCTCCGTTCCCCAAACATGCTGGGTTGGGAAACCCCTTGTCAGTCAGGTAAGGTGCAGGATAATGAAAAAATGCATTCTTCCAGTTGGTCAGGTTTAAGATGTCCTTCACTGTGACAGGATGGAAGTTAGAGAGGGAAGGGATTATAGGGGGATTGAGTCAAATTTCTGCTGACTTCGGTTTTTGCTAACATTTTGTTTTTTGTGAGCTTAGGACAGAGTGACGTATTGTGAAATCAATTCTACTTGATGTTTAAAGCACAAACAGCCAAGTGTATTCAGCTAAAAGTGATGTATCAATGTTTTTTAAGAGTCATACCCCCTGACTCGGCCACGATGACCTGAATTTTTGTGATTGGTCCATTGTCGTCACTATAGAAACAGGCAGGCATGAGGATGGTGATACTCCTGTGGGTAACCATGGCAACCCCTGCATGGCCCAGCACTGCCTGGGGTCTTTGGGTTGGCTTGGCTGGGGCTGGAACACACGCACATATGAACATACAGGTGCACACATGCACGTACACATTCATACACATGCATAGAGGTTGTTCTGTGAATACAGTATGTGTAAAGATGTTTTTCTTCTACTGTTGCAGTCATAAAACATGACAAACAGGCCACTGCTCAGTGACAGTCTCAGATAAACTGCATCTCTAAAACATCCACACAGATCTCACAGTATTACTGAGTTACATTATTTGTGTCAGAATAGCTCAGGCTTGCATACTGTTGTACTGAAAAAAAAATACTGTGCTGTGGCATATATGCTGCACTGCTGCAACACACACAAACACACACACACACACACACACACACACACACACACACACACACACACACACATACACACAAACACACACATAAACACTCGCACCTTTGATCCCTGTTGTTATCTGGACGTGAGCGCTAGGAGGGCTCCTACCAGCCCCATTCTTGGCTGAAATCTAGAAACAGATAAATAGAAGGAAGGAAAAGTCAAGGGAAAGTCAAGATATGCGTTCAAGCTATGTGAACTAACTGGAGAACTGTTAGAGCTCCAGATATGTAACCTGTATATGACATATACAGTATGTGTATGTGTTCTTTACCTGTATACTATAGCTGTGACCTCCCTTTAGGCCTTCTATGACAGCAGTCAGCATATTATGGTCTTTTTGGGTGATATTAAGGCTGATGTTCTTTACCAGCTGCTCCTTTTCATAGATATACACAAAGTAGGCAGTGATGTTTCCGTTTGGCTCCTCTGGGGGAGTGAAGGTTACCTTTACACGGTTCACCTCCTCTGGGATAACTGATATGATCACATTCTTGGGTGGATCTTTGGGCTCTAGAGACAGAGTATAGAGAATAATATAAAAAACAATAATACAAAACTTGCGTATTAATGAATTATGATTTATTTACAGATGGGCATCAGCTGTTGTAGGTGCTCATACCTTCCTCCAGTGTTTGAAAGTCAGTGGGCCCCATGGCCTTCCCATCTCTGATAGCGTGCTCCACTGGACCAGTAAAGGCAGTGACAGTCACAAAGTAACGGGTGAAAGCAGTCAAGTTTGTCACAACAACAGTTGTCAACTCTCCTGGAGCCCGGATCATTGAGTGGTTCAAACCAGGACCATCAACCTAACATAACCAGCACAGTCGATGGAAATATTTAATATTTGTGTGGATATGTCAGCAGAGTTGGAGTCATTCTGGTGCATTTAAGTACATCAAATGTTAACCAGCTTTTAAGATACTACTGGTATTCTAGAAACTATGCCTAAAATAACAACATACTGATCTGTTCTGACAGATTATTTAGCTGATTTTATATTTGTCTGTGTGTCTTACGTCACTTAATGTGGTGACCTGCACAAGATACGAAGTTGGTCCTGAGAGAACAGCTGGAGCGTCCCACACAATACGAAGACTATTGGATGTAGGGGTCACTTTCAAGTTACGGGGAGGGACATCAGGGTCTGATGGATAAATATAAAAAAAAAAACATATTTACACTTCTTAACATACAAAGTAAGAGCATCTTGACAAGTTAAAATATTGCCATGTTATTACACCAATATTGACATGCCAGTGGTTGGAACTGGTAATCACAAGTTTAACCCCCGGTGACTGAAGGTTGTGCTGCTGTCCTGTGTGGTTATGGAGCCTCTAACATAACCTCTTGCATCTGCTAATGGTTCAGTACACATTGAGGTATATGCTCTAACTTAGTTGTGTCTTTCATGGTTTTGCATATTCTTTAAAATTCTACAGACACATTCACTTGTAATGATACAATAACACTACAACTCCTAATAAGAAAAGGATGGGAAAAGGGTTTGAAAAGAGAAAAGGCTGTCACAGGATGCAGAGTGCAGCTATGAAAATGTATGACTGACATACTATATGCCTGTGAAAGCAATGCTGCTCAATTATGCCTGTGTTTGTTTAGTTCTTGTAATGGAGATACCAGAGGCTCAATTCATTAATGAAACATTGATCTAGATGGGTTTAAAAATACTAAATTAAATAAACTGCACAATGTTTTAACTGGAATACCTAGAAAAAATCACTGACTTTGAATTTGTCAAATACAATTATTGGTATCTTGACTATCTGCCAACCCACCCGTGCAAATACAGAAATGTCATATAATCTTTGTGATGTTCTTACTCCCAGCAAGGGTGCGTGCATAATTCCAGTGTGTATATTCTCCAACACCGGCATTTGTCACAGCAGCCACTTTGAAACGGTAGTATCTGTATTTCGCCAGGGACTGGAGTGTGACACTCTGGTTCCCTTCAGTGCCATTTGAAGCAGTCACTGAGACGGTGATATTAGAGTCCACACAACGTGGGCCTGGTTCATCCTCTAGCGCTGGATGTACAGTAGTTAAGATGTCAGGTTCACAAAAAGTTGAAAGTAGATGTGCAATGATGTGGTACTCTTTCAGCATGCCTGGTACAGAGAATGGTGGAGCCCACTGAAGTGTCACATTGTTTGGGGTGACCTGAGAGACGGTGAGGAAGCGAGGGGCAGCTGGAACTATTAAGAGAGACACAAAGGATTGTATAATATAATGAATAATTTTTCAAATGCACTGCAAATAGCCTCTATTATAATAAGCTGTGTCTACAGTTGCAAAATAACACATTGCAATAAGACTCACTACCTGATTCAGAAAGAGTGGAAGCAGTACAGTTTATTTTTTCTCCATATCCTGCAGAATTGACTGCAGCCACAGTGAGTGTATACTCCTGGTCTGGTGAAAGCCCAGTCACTGTGTACTCTGGTGTGTGAGCCTTGTGTGTGAAGGACTGCAAGACTACCTCCACTAGAATCTCATAAAACAGGATCTGCCCATTAGGGTTGGCTGGAAGATCCCAACATAGTTGAATTGAATCCCAGCCCACTCCTGAGCAAGACAGGTTCCCCACAGCATCAGACACTGCAGGCAGAGAGAGAGGAGTGAGACAGCGATGCTGTTGCACCAGAATTAGCTTTAGTTAGTATTTTTCACTGTCCACTGTAGGAGGAAAGAACCATATTAAATTTCAGTTTTTATCTACAGCATGGTCATTTCCTTACACAGGCTGAAAAAGGCAACTACACATGAGGTCTTTGTGCAGGATTATTTTTCCTTTTTGGAATTTGCAGTCTGCTGACAGACATTATAGTTAGACTAGAAGTCTTGGTAGATATTTTATAAAACATAACAAATTAGCTTTATCTGGAACTTAGTGTAATTTTCACAGACAACCATTACCACCTTCAATTTTCTTGGTGGCATAGCCAGCAATTTTGCTGTAGCAATCCACTCAACTGTACCTGTGGGGAAACTGTGTTCTGGCTTGAATTGAGTATAACGGTGGAGCTTTTTTTCACAGTGATATTCAGACATGACTGTGAAAAAGGCTCAGCAGTGTCTCTGTTTTCTACAAACTTAAACTTTCCTTGGGGTTTTTTATACCTCTTTTATTGAAAGTATTTTGACGTTTTCATCTATTTGATGGTTCACATCCCTTTGTCAAAAGAGGAACAATCAGTTGCAAAACTGTTTTTAAAAATGTTTATTGATGGATGAATGTATTTGAAGTAACTGCCATAATTGGATAATTGGATTTTTCATTCCTGTCTTTATATTTATGTGGCACTTTTGTCCAAAACACTGTCTAAAACCCATTCTCATACAAAGGACACTTTGACATGTGGCCAACAAGAACAAAGGATTGAACTGTCAACCCTATGATCCACTCCAAACATCCCACTCCCCTTAGGTTCTTGCCCTGTCAAAGCATTGTGAATTTAATTGAAATGAATATAAAAATGTTACTTTTAAAAATGGATGAACTGTGACTGTGAGCAGTGAACAAAAATTAGTATTACATCCCTTCTGCGAAGATAGTGTGTACGTTACCTGACTCATTAGTTGTGAAGGTCACAGGACTGCTGAACTGATTCCCGTGGCCCACTCTAGTGTAACTGTAAACACTGATCTCATAGGAGCTATGAGGCCTGAAGCCTGTTAGATACTCTGTGGTTGACGGACCGGAGGAATTCTACATTCGTGCGTGCACAAAAAACAAACACACACACACCCGCACGCACACGTACATACACACAAACACAAACACACACACACACACACACACACACACACACACACACACACACACACACACACAAAAACATGACAGAAAAGAGATTAAATCATCCGATCCTGATTACTGGATGTCTTATTGTATCAGCACACATATGTGCACGTGTGTCAGTATGGTGTTATTGCTGAGTGGTATCTGGAGTGTGAAATTAGAGCCGCTGTCAGTTTGTCAGTGTGTATTCTCACTGAGCAGGTCCCTGTAGTGTATTTTAGTGTGTGTGTGTGTGTGTGTGTGTGTGTGTGTGTGTGTGTGTGTGTGTGTGTGTGTGTGTTGTCGTTGTTGTTATTGTGTAGTAGCTTTTGGTGTGTGAAATTGACAATACCTGGTGTGTGACGGTGTGTGTGATGAGGTCTCGGATCCTAAAGCCGTACTGTATCACCACTCCATTGGGTTCCAGAGGAGGCTCCCAGCTCAGCCACACAGAGATGTCTGTGTGGTTGTATATAGTCAGGTTAACTGGGGGCGACATGGGACCTGAAACAGTTAGGCAGATAGAGAAGAAGATAGACTGAAGCAGACAGTAGATACACGTCCAATGTTTTCATAAATAAATACCACCTTATTTGGGTCTTAGAAGGATCTGCTTTCAAACTAACCTCCTTCATCAGTGTGCAGCAGCAGCAGCAAAAAGGGCCCCGAGCCTTTACGCGTTGCTGCCGTGACACTGAGATTGTAAGCTGTGTATGGAAGTAGGTTAGTGAGGATGAATGAGGTGTTGGGGGTATGTGTTGTGTTGGTGCTCCCAGGGCCGAACAGCGTGAGTGTATATTCTGTTATCTCCCCGTTGGCCTCCAGAGGGCGCTGCCAGACCACTGCGATAGAAGATGACGACAGGTTCCTGGTAGACACCAATAATGGAGCCGTACTGGGAACTAAAGAGAAACACATCAACATATGCCAATGTCAGGACAAATACACAAATCATACTTCATAATTGAATGCCTGTGTTCATAACCTTACCATCATCATCTGTTCTCAGGTACATTGTGCTGGTATGGTTGTAGGCAGGGCCAGCTCCAGTTGCCGGGGTAACAGTCAGCACATATGGAAAATACTTCCTGAGTTTGGTGAATAGGAAGACATTGTCATTGGTGGTATGCTTGATTGTCTTGTTGACAGCTGGAGGTGCTTGGCTGGGTAGATTTGGGAGGATGCCAGCCTCTTGCAGGGTGAGCAGGTAGTGAGGACGACCATTTGGCTCCACGGGAGGGTCCCAGCTCACAATGATGGCGGTAGAACTGAAGATTTGAGCCGTCAGGTTGTGGACTGAATCACTTGGCACTGAAAAAGGAGACAGGTTGAATAGTGTTATTATCATTAATAATTTGATTTGAGACCTTTACTATGAGTCAGTACATAAAGGCATAAATCATCCATACTCAAATGAGCAGTGGCGAATCACTTGTTATCATCATCACTATTATCCAGTATCACAAGTATTGTCATAATTAATGGCAGCATTGTTATAATGAATACACTCAACAACAGCACATAAAGTGGAAACGTATGGCATGTCAACACTCTAGCAACACAAACACAGCAAAACAGAACAGCAGACAGTCAAAGGAACAGTATCCCACAAAATTATCAGCCAAACATTCAGGAGAGAAACTCCAATAGTGAAAACCTTGGGACTGAAAAAGACTGAGGAGAAAATACTCATCCTATTCACACCCATGTTTAGTGTTCATCATCCAAAAATAGCTCAGTCAGAGGGCACAAAGCAGCATGGTACACAGTGTAGAAAAAGGTAGGAGATGAAGAGGAAAGGGGAGATAAATTTTGAGGGATCCACAAGATTAATGAGTGGATGTGAGGGGCCAGGTGTGTGTGTGGGGGTCTGAGCCCAGGGGGTGACCCCCCCAGCTGGGCTTGGCTTGTGCAGGAGAGACAAGGTGCCCTGGAGGTCCGGTGCTTGGCTGAGAGTGGAGCAGCTAGAGTACAGGCAGAGATACAGAGTCAGTATGAGCAGTAATAATTCAGAGACAGAGAATACCTAAGGAGCAAAATGTTAACAAGAAAACAAAATCACTACACACAAATATGTACTTTATGTGACTACATCTTCTCTGCTGACTTTCTGCACCATTTTTCACAAAATCACATAAAAACATAGAGATCAATTTTATATACACTTCACTCTCTCACTGAGCATATATAACAAAGTCATGTATAACTAAATATTATTTGTGCACATGCAAATAGGTATCCATGGCAACAATTCAACTGTAGCATGAGCACAAGAAGAACTTTCTCAAAGCATGTCACATCATGAAATCATAAACGGTTCTGCTCTCTTTCCTATTTTTTTCTCAACATTTCTAATCCCTTGCAACTTTCGTTGTGCATAGTGAAAGGAAACACAAACTGGTTTTCTTTAAGGCACAGTGTCACAAGCAGACAAAAATAGAGCCAGTTTGCAAGACTGACATTTATCTCCTTTCACTAACAGGTTGAAAGTTATATCTTCAGTCACAGAGTTTTTATGTAATTTTCATTTGAAGTTGCAGAGTTTTGAAAAAGTGTGCAGACTTGCCATCCAGTGAGACTCTGAATCAGAGTATATAATAATTATTTGACTTAACATGTGACATTTTACATGATTTTATTCAGTGAATATATTTTAATTTGGTGTATATATGCTTGTGTTTATGTGTGTGTGTGTCTGACTGACCATCCTCAGGTACGAAAATGGTTATTGGCTTGCTCTGGACCCCTCCATCTCCCTGTATAGTGCTGGAGGTCATCCAGATGGTGTAGTTAGTTCCCCCAATCAGCCCAGTCAGACTTTTTGAGAGGGCTGAATAGGGAGAGACAGGAAAGTCTGAAATGGGAACCCTCTGTGGACAAAAAGAGTGACAGGAGTTAATTTCATAAGTACAAACAGACCTTTAAACAAGACCACCAGCCTAAAATATGTGATGTACAGAGAGGTGACAAATTAAAAGAGAAACCAAAATAAAGCGTCTTAACAAAGTGTTGGTCTACTGGGAGGAAGTTTCTGCAATTGTTATGTTTCTGAACTAATTTATGCATTTTTTAAAAAGCATTTTAGGCTACTTCTGCCTATATTAACTTTTAGGTCCTGAGAGGTCTCCTCCAACTCTATAGCAGTTCACCAGCTTGTTGCTTACTTTGTCTGACTATGTATGTCAGACAAAGTGACAGTGGCTTTCACAACATAATGGCCTCTCTGACGAGTTGCACACTTGCAGGGACTTCTTGTATCTCCACTAGGTTGTGTGATCCACTCTGTTGTTTCATTCATGCTCCGGATCCCACATAAGATATGGATCATTAATAAAAGAACGATCAGTTGCATGTGGAAAACAATACAACATTGGTCGCATTTATCCTGCGTCATGGTGGATGATGAGCAAAACCTTTCACATTACACAGTATTCACTGGTCCATTGTTGATATAAAAATTAAATTTGTGATCTACCTGTAGAGATATGCTTCTCACCTGCTCAGTCACAGTGTTATTGTCACTGTAGTAAATGGTGTAGTGTATAATGATTCCATTGGGCTCAGCTGGTGGGTGCCACAGCAAGGTGACAGAGGAAGCAGTCACATTTGCAAAAGTCACATTCTGTGGGGGGTCAGATGGCTCTAAACACCAGACACGAAGGACACACACAGAGATATTCAAGAGACATCATAAATAAGCATGGTAAATAAATATTTTGGATGTGAGGAAAATAAAGTTAGCTGGCAAAAACTCTCAAGCACCTGCGTGTGTAGTGGTAAAGCTGATGAATATCAGCACTCCTCCATTTCCCAGTCTGGTCCAGCTGGAGACCGAGGCATTGTAGCGACTCTCTGAGTCCACATTAATAACCACTGATGTTCCTGTTACATTCTGCCACAGCTCTGTCGTTTCATTCCTGACAAAGAAAGAAGGAGTTCACGTTGCATTGTGTTGCGTTTTCTTTTTGAACCTTTTTTTTCATATGGGGACTAATCAGTAGATTTAAAAACTCACCAAACTCTGACAATGTAGTATAGTATGTTGGAATTGGCTTCAAGTGGTGGTTGCCATGACAACTCAACTTCATAGTCTGACAGCTTCCTGGCATGGAGGAACTGAGGAGGTGTATCTGGAGCTGAGATGCCGGAGAAAAACTTACAAACAGGCATAACACCCATCAGTGCAGTGATAGTGAAGCAAGAAGCTATATAAAAAGGAACTTCAACAAATCAGGAACTCTGAAGACCCGCAGGAGCATACCAGAGAGAAATAAAATATTAACGTAAAATTAATAAATGGTTAGTTGTGATGATTCTGTTTGTGCATCTCCGTCCTGATGAGAGACATGGAGTTCATATACCTGTGATGTAAAACCATTAGCGTAAGCTGAAACTGAGAGATGTAACTGAGGAGGAAGAGAGAAAAGGAAAGTAATATTCAATCAGATGCCCCTTGAAGTCCCAGTCATGGTACAACTGTGCAGTCTCCTGGAAGTTAAAAAATAAACCCTATTTTTCTTTCCTCTATCCCCACCCTTCCCTCTCACCATCCTCTAGTGTGGTGATGTTGAGTGGCTCGCTGCTGTAATTTCCTGGTCCAACACGTGTGTGTGCCTGCACCATGATTCGGTAGTGTGCAAACTTCCTCAGGTGTGTGATGTGGATGTAGTTGGTCAAGGACGTGAGGTTCAGGTAATGACTGGAATTCCACAGCTCCAGGCTATAGTGGGTAATTATCCCATTAGGCACCAGAGGAGGCTGCCAGGTCACATTCACCTCACTTGGACTGATCGACTCAAAGGAAAGGTTGTGTGGAGGACTTCCTGGGACTGGGGAGAGAATAAACACAAGAGGATGCAGCTTTAGAGATAATGATATTGTTTTTATATGTGTGTATTATTGTAGCTGTTGCATTCAACACACCATCCTCTCCAGACAACAAGTATAAAGTGTCTGATGTTTGGTTTCCGTTGCCGTAACGTGTGTATGCCACCACAGTTACATTGTAATAGGTGAATGGCTTCAGACTCATCAGGGTGACTCTGTTAGAGGAAGTGTTCTTGAAAGCAGAATATGACTCATTTTCATAGAAGACCATGTAATGTTGGATCACTCCGTTGGCCTTCTCTGGTGCAGACCAGGTTAGTGTGGCAGTGGAGGGACTGGTGTCAATCACAGTGAGGTTTACAGGGGGGGAGTCCGGTTCTGAAGGACAAGAAAAATTCCAGAGGGGTTCATGTACAATATGAGTGGAAGTGTAAAAGTGATCTTTTGATGAATAAACTGTTACTGAATGCCATCAAATGAAATACGGTTAGATAATCTATGAGTCATTCCGTCTCCTTTCACNAGAAAAATTCCAGAGGGGTTCATGTACAATATGAGTGGAAGTTTAAAAGTGATCTTTTGATGAATAAACTGTTACTGAATGCCATCAAATGAAATACGGTTAGATAATCTATGAGTCATTCCGTCTCCTTTCAACCAATGCCTCCCACCTGACCTTCACAGAATTTCTAGTAAAAAGATACACAAATCCAAAATATTATGTCTCTACTGTTAATAGTTTTCTCGTTAAAAGATACTAAATGAGCAACATCTGGAAAACGATCTCACCTGTAGCCTTCAGATTTTCTACAGTCAATGCTTGTTATTAATAGCATCAAGACATGGAATGTAGTGGTGTAACTCAAGTATAACCTAGAATGGTAGGTACTTAAACTTCTTCCAAAATTTGAAAATATTTTGACAATAAAACAGCAAATTTGAAGAGTTGTTGAGCCCCCAGTGTTTCAGACAGAAGACCTAGATTTTACAGTAAGCATCTTGGGTACCAGGTTAAATACTGTACAAAATTTGGTCTCTCTTAGGCGATTAGTTTCAGATATTAAGGCTCAAAAGTAAAAAAAACCAACCAACTTCAGAGCCATATTCCAAAAAACTGACGACAGGTATCAGGTCCAAACTTTTTTTTTTTTTTAATAGATCAAAGTCTTGTTAAAATCATCTAAAAAAATGGTGGGAGGGTGTTCAGCCTCATTTTGACACAGTGAATTTTTAAAATCTCATATTTGAGGGCGTTTTCACATCAGGACACAGCAGCCATTTAACAAAGTGTTTCTGATAAATTGTGCCAGCTGCACTGCAAAAACATATTTACATTTTGTAGATCTTGAGAAACATTTACAGCTACAACAAAACAAAATAGGTCATGGATTATATAAAATGCAACAGCAAAAAATTGATCAGATCACCATAAGGCACCAACATGGCAACTTTGGGACCATGTACTATTAGAATGAATCACCACAGCTTCAAGCCTTTCAATGAAATCAGTCTAGAACTCAGTAGGGTATCAGGAAGCAATGGATTTGTGGTCAACCTTCAAGTTGACATTCAACATGGCTGTCATGGCACAAGGACAATATGTGATTTGTATGTATGACCAGAAATGGTGGATAGGAAACATCAGAGATGTTTCAGAGCAAGATGAATGTTGGCTTTTCAGAGTATGATACTGAAAAAATTAAGATGTGTATCTTCTTAATTCTTAACTGGTAAAAAGCGTCTTCTAATTTTTTCTAATTTTTTCAGGAAATTCTGTGAAGGTCAGGTGGCAAGATTTTCATAATTTAGGTGAAAGGAGACAGAGTGACCCCTATATGAGCTCGCACTATGGGGCGTAGCACATTCTGGGCAATTAGCAAGGTGACACATTTGTACAACTACAACACTGGATGCTTTGCCACGTTTTCTGTAGCTTGAACATGGCCCATGAAGTTAGGAAACATAATTTTATTTTTACTTAACTTTTTAATCCACACCAGATTTACTACCACTGTTTTGGCCACACATTTTTTATGTTCACTACGCATATTCATAAGCCTTGTGCATGTTTACAGTACACACCGTCTTCTAAGGTGAAAACAAAGATGTCATCTTCCTCAGACAGAGAGCTCTCTCCCACAGCTGTAGATGCAGCTACACGTAACTTATACCCAGTATACTTGTCCAAATCTATACATTAGAACAAGAAAAAAAGATTTAGACATATAACTGTATTACAATATATATAATACTCATTATAGCTGCATAAAACTGTGTAGAAAAGAGGGGTGCAACAGTACAGGTAACCCACAGCTCGGTCAGTGCCTTGGTTTTTGGGCTACGGTACGTATTTTGTGCGTAAAGAGAGCAATTTTTTTCTCCNACACACACACACACACACACACACACACACACACACACACACACACACACACACACACACACACACACACACAAATATTCGATTTGGTATCTTAACCTGTTAATTGCGAAAACCTTTGTTAATTGCGAAAGTTCTCCATTCCTAACCCTGTTAAGTAAATAACTAAAGTAAATAAGTAAATAACTCATAACCTGTACAGTCCTGTGTTTTCCTGCACCCTAATTTATTGATAAATAGATAAAGTTTATATTTTTTTATATATATATATATACACCAAATTAAGTGCTTCCAGTGTCCAGTGTGGGTTTGTCTGAATCCTGTATGGTCACATTCAGCATTGGCCTGCTTGTTCCAGTTCTGGTGGGGTAACGTAACTCAATCTTTTTTTCTTTTTTAAAGCAGTTGCCATGGTGACTCACGGTATCGGGGCTCCACTGATGATGGCTTTTGTGCATGCGCGTAACTCGAGGTGAACATACTTAGGAGTTAATTGAACTAACTCAGATCAGCTGTTTCGGAACCGGATACTCAGAGTTTACCATCTCAGAATAAGTCAACTGAGAGTACAGGGACAGAACTGAACTCTCAAAAATCCCCCAAGTTCCTGCTGATTAAAGTTTTAGGACAGGCGTATCGAAATAGTGATATCAAAGAGCGTACTGAAAGGTTCGGTAATACCAAATACCATTGCATCCCTAGAAGAAAATGTGAGTTTCTCCATCCATGAGTGTGCATACCCTACCTGATATCAGTATGCTGGTAGCATTTGTAACCCACTTCAGGGCCTGATTACTGTGCATTTTGAGGCCATAAACAGTGTAATGTGTGATCCGTCCATTGGGATTGAGTGGTGGGACCCAGTTTACACGTATGGAGGTGGAGCTGATGTTTTGGTAAGAGACATCAAGCACTGAGCTGGGGACTAAACAACACATATAGTATAAGACACAACAGACACAAGTTTGAAAGTTCAGCTGATCTAAGCAAGGCCTTTAAAATGTATTTTGTTACAATTAAAACACTTTAAGAGATACTTTTTTCTTTTTAGTTTTTCATAGCTGACTGTGGCCTGGAACCACTCACCCTGCTCTCTGGTCTTCTCTGTGATATCTGTGGCTGGGCCTTCTCCCACAATTGTGGAAGCAGCAACCCTGAATGTGTACTCGGTGAAGGGATTCAGGTCTGACACCAGGTAAGACAACTCTTCAGACAAAACATCCACCACCTCCTCTCTTACTGTCACACCTGCAACGTGCATGCAAACATAGATGCATATAGATGCAGACACAGGATTCATAAGAAGTTTAACAGTTTTATAAGAGTTTGTGTATTGGGCAAAGTGAAGACTGCAGAAAGTTACGAGAAGCAGCGTTTACAGATGGCACTCTCCCACCTGTTGTACCAGAACTTGCTCCACTGCGTGTTGAAAAGTGTCCTGT
This sequence comes from Rastrelliger brachysoma, assembly GCA_024605115.1. Lineage (NCBI taxonomy): Eukaryota > Metazoa > Chordata > Actinopteri > Scombriformes > Scombridae > Rastrelliger > Rastrelliger brachysoma. The sequence continues at coordinate 26,113 of JANJYP010020264.1, read as the reverse complement.
AACTGATGTATCATATGTTGACAGTCGGATCTGCCCTGGGGTTAGTCCTAAGGGTGATGAGTCAGAGGTCACACCCCCAACTTGAGTTAGCTTAGTCAGCCAGGGTGGAAGTGTGGCAGTTGGCACAGAGGTCAAAGAAAAAGCAGATGTTCCTATGACTGTAGGGTTAGAAGATTGAATATCTGTGCTGTCAGAGTGTGAAGCAGTGTAGCTTTTGCTGGGCTGCTCAACGACCATGGGGTCAGCAGTAGAATTAAAGTCCATGCTGGGTTGAGTGCCAGTGTTAGTGCTCTGGTCAGCACTTGTGAGGCTAGAAGCAATCATGGCAGTGGACTGTGTCCGGTCAGAAACAGCTGCAGTGAAAGTCGGCGGAGATGTGATCAGACTGAGCTCAGCAGTTCTCTTACGTCGCTCTGGATTGTTATGTAGCTCAGGGGAAAGTGTCTTTTTGTATACATCAGTTGCATTCACATTCTGAGGGAAGAAAAAATATATACTGAATGTAGTTAAAATGTTGGGTCCACGGGTTCAGTGTGAGATAGAGCAAAATGACATCAGCCTGAATATCTCCATGGTTTCAAGTATAGTAGACATCCCTCAACAATAGACATGCCTTATAGGTTGCATATGAAGATGTTTTAACATGTCACAAATGCAGTGAGTAGTGTAGAGAAAATGGCAGATACCAATAAAGTCTGCAGTTATTTGTGAGGATGTGGTTGTGTTTGTGTTTTTTTCCAAGGGCATTTCTAATGGATTGAAAAGGTGCTATTATTTCCATTCCATGAAATCACCAAAACTGGACATTAGAAAGCACTTTTCCTTACAATGTATAGTAAGTATATGAAAGGTTTACAGTCCAATTTAAGACTAATATAAGACAATAATAAGGTGGCTTACCAGTTCTGCTGTGAGAGTAATTTCCTGCAATAAAGTTTTATCAACCAGCACCAGTAGTCTGTACTGGATGATTGGACCATTACGCTCAGCAGGGCTTTTCCAGCTAACACGGATTGAAACCGAATCCTCAGCTATTGCCACTAGGTTCTGCACTGCACTGGGTGCTTCACATGCAAACACAGAAACAAGCAGATACAATGAGTCACAGACATTGAGATATATAAAAGACTGCACACCTCAACATCTATACAAATATTGTGTATTATATTAAGGTTTTGTTGCTCAGTCACCTGGACTCCTGCAACCTTGTTGTTTTTATACCAAGGACCATAATGAAAACAAAGACTTATTTTTATTATCTTTTAACATTTCTGTAGTTGTGTGTGATATAAAGCTGTCAATTAAACAAATCGAAAAAACTAAACATATTTCACTGAGTTATAATTCTACATGAGTTTATGGGGATTTATAGCAAAAACAATGTTTTTTACCTTCAGCAGGTGTAATTACATCATCCTGTGCCGCTGGACCCACTTCTCCCGCAGCTCTGGCTCGGACAGCAATTGTGTACCTTGTGTAAGGAGTCAAACCAGCAAAAGCAAACCGTGTGTCTCCCGTGCTGTTCTCATACAAATATCCTGGACAAAATAAGAAAAAAACAATTGTGTGTGTTTATTGTCAGTTTGAATGTGCATCGTAGCTATGCGAGTGTGCTATTGAGTCAACATTTAATAACCTGTAGGTCCATAAAGGTAGACCGTGTAGGTGAATTTTCCTGTGATAATGTTGGGCGAGTTCCAGGCCACAGAGATTGATCTAGACGTCATGTTCAATATGGAAAAGTATTGTGGTGGGTCTTCTGGGGCTGCCGTACACAAACAGATAGAAATAATGTTTTTCACATGTGCAATATACACTATACGTGCTAATAACCTCTAGTCCCAAAACTAAACAAAAACTAGAGCCTGGTTTGCTTCTTTTTTCACACCTGATTCTGGCATGCGGACCATAGTGGAAGCTATCTGACCCTCTCCATCAGAGGTGAAGGCAGACACCTCAAAGAGATAGGCAGTATAAGGTCGTAGCTGATCAACTCCTACTGATATAGGCACACTCCAGGAGGCTGCAGGGGGCACAGCGGAAAGGGTGATTGGTGGAGAGGATGCTGTCATCTCCAAGGGACTGAGAGTTGCACGAGATAGAATATCAGCTGCATCCTAGACATACAAAAACATAAAGGACACACAGAAGACATGAGAAATATTATAATTTGTATGGTTGGATTATTTATACTAGTAGCATTATTTATACTAGTAGCATTTAAAATCCTAAATGAAGCTACAAAAGATATTATTTTAAAGGAAAAGTTGAGAAACAGACCATTTCATAATTGTTGAGTTATGAGTTCAGTTCAGTTCAGAAGACAGAGTGTGATTGTATAAAGCAGTACATTGCAATGAGGCAGTGCTCCAGTCATTATGTCCTCTGCATTGACCTCCAGTATGCGGACAGTCTGCCCTGTGCGAGCATGTTTAGTCTTGACTGCAAACTTTGTGATGAGGCCATTGATGCGGTGAGGCAGGAACCACGTGACCATGACGAAGGTGTGATTCTGGGCAAATGCAGTGAGGTTGGTCACCAGGCCAGGGGCTGCATGGAGCACGCACACACACACACACACACACACACACACACACACACACACACACACACACACACGTAAAAACACATCAACATAATACATGTAAATTTTATGATAGGAGACTGAGAAAGCAAGGCTGTGTGCTCTTATGCATGAATACCTACGGGACTCAGCAGTCTTAATGTATAAAGATTTGCTGAATGCTCCTGTGCCAGCTGAGGATATGGCTGCTACCTACAGAGAGAGTGAATTGCTAAGTATTAGTAATAATATTTAATTCATGACAACCTCTTTCAATAGGGCAGTCACAATTTCAAAGGCACAGTCTTCTTTCATTTTCAGCTTGGAACCAACCCATCATAATCAGATGACTTTTGTAAGGACCTGCTGGTAATATGAAGACACTGTAGATCTTGAATGTAGGTAGCAGAGCTCTGCAACTAATCATAAGTATCCTCAATTTGAGGGGCCAGTAAAGAGATCAGTCTATGGGAAATACTCTGGTTCAAAATCTCTGAATTGCTGCTTATATTTTTTTAATAATCAGAACAGAATAAACGAAATCTAAATTAATGCTAAAGCAAAAAAGTCTGTCCATCTGATTTTAGCTGGAAATAACACATTTTCAGCCATTCCTTTCAACACTTTTTTATACTAATACTGAATCTTTATAGTCTAGTAGCCAAGTAGGTGAAACTGGAAATTTTGTGTACACCAGTTTTATTGCAGAAATGTGCAGTATTTGCATAATAATCATAATTTTGCAGCTTGCATATAATTTGCACTGTATGGCCAATTTCTACAATATATGAGTGGTTTTAGATGTTTTAGTGGATGTTGATTTCATTTCTGGCATTTTCAGATTTCAGACGTTTCGCCTCTTATCCAAGCAGCTTCATCAGTTTGTAACGCATAGGTCTGACTAGTCCTCACTATTTTGACTGGTGGCTTCATAGACAAATCAATGTCCAGATGCTTTTGATTCAATTGTTGCTCGGAATGAACGAGTTCATGCACAGTCGTTCGGTGAATGCGTTATTGGTGCTTTCCAACACCAATAAACTAAGCACAAAGTTGAGCAGTTGAAGCCTCATGTCTGACAGCATCTAACAAGATACAAGTTAGCAATTTTACATGACACTCAAGAAAACTGGATTATTGTGTTAGTCCTACTATGATCAGATTTTTAAGATGCATGTATACACCTTAGTCAGACTTGAATTGTTGGAGAGTTCGACTTCTCAAATTCGGATTAAAACACCTAGATAACTTGATTAATAGTCGCATTACTCCAGCATATATATGCCTTAATCAGAATTAAACTAGACAATGCATGTGTACATGCTCCACATGCCCTTGCGCTGGCGTATGACCCCAGAACAAAAACATCTCAAAATCACCATGACCACGAGGGATAGCATGCTGTGCACCTTATCTGCACAATAAGTAACGTGTACATGAATCCAGTTGTTTATTATTATGTGCGGTAACAGGTCAGCTGGAAAAGGGGCTGTATTAACCTGTTGAAATGACACATATCACCCCCCTAGTGTTGAGGAGAAAGACATGTTCCTGGCAGTAATTGGGACTGGGACAAGGACAGAGGTCTGATTAATAAAAAAGTGGCTAAATTTATCCAAATGTGTTATAGGATTACCATTTTGAAGTCTGAAAGTGCTAGAATTGAATTCAACATCTAATAGTGTCAGGAAGGGATATAGGTTCACTACACCCTGAAATAATGCATCAACATTCACAAGAACACTCATGATTCTGACATGTAAGATTATTGAGTTTACCATAAAATAATTTAAAATTATGCCTAAAAGCAAACAAACATTTTCTAAGTAAATCACTCACAAATTGTAGAAATGGTCCATACAGTGCAAAATATGTGGTCAAAATGGACGATTAAGTTAAATATGCTAATTATGCAAATTGCTCAACATATGCAATTTAGTATCCAGTAGTTTCTGTATAAATGGGGACCCATAATTCACATTTCAGTAAAACTTTGGTGTACTCAACATTTCTGGGTTCAATATGGGGCTCAACGGCCTAGCAACTAGACTATTATTAAATGACAACTTTAAACAAAGTTTAGTTTTAAGCTTTTTTAAGAAAACTTGTTTCATGATACATACCAGTAATTACAGAAAAATGTCAGACTACAAAGTAGTACATGTTTTTTTAGGAGAGAACCTTATGCACAATTTATCATAATGAAACATTATATAACAACCTCTGAGCAGCAATGACCACAGAGTTAAATTAATGCTACTCTGAGTTGTACATTTTATGCTTTGCATGCAATAAGTAATGGATCTATGTGGGATTTTATAATGGATTACATTGACCACAACTGCAGTATAGAGGGTTTTTTTTGCCTACAACAATAACACCACAAAATAAGTCTTCATATATTAATATGTCTCATACTTAGCTGTTGAGATTTAAAAACTCAGCTCTGTGCACAGTTTAGTGAGTGAACACACTCACAGGTTAGACCTAGCAATATGATACAAGTATGCACACACGTATGCACACACACACACACACACACACACACACACACACACACACACACACACACACACACACACACACACACACACACACACACACACACACACACACAAAGTATGTGGAAGTATAATCACTGTGTCAGTCTCTTAGAGTTCATTTGTACAAAGGTCATTGTGGGTTAATGAATTCTGAAAACTAATAAGCATGATCACATTCAAGCTCAGTGACAACAGACAGTGGAAAGAGCTGTTGCTGATCCATAGATCTGTTTACCTGATTAATAATGCAATCAGGATCAATTACCATTATTCAGCCAGATCATGAGAATGGCCTTGTCCTGTGGAATCTGTTTTAGCTAGACACATGCACATGATAATACAGAAAGAGAATCTCTACGTAGTCATATGGATGGAATATCCTGAATATGTACCTGAATATGGTACGTAGAACCTGATGTGAAGTCAGTGAGCAGAGTCTCTGGTATGTCCAGATACTTGGTTACCTGTGTGAAGGAGGGATCAGGGTAGGGACACACCTCCTTGTACCTACAGGGAAGAAATCAATTTTTAGGATCATTGTCTCCAGAACACATCACATATTTATGAACAGTACTGAGTTGGATGAAGAAGTCTAAGAAACAGTAAAGGCATATTATGATTTACATTCTATTAGATTCTGATACAAAATTGCCCATAAAAAAGAGCCATGCAAATATATGAAGAAAATACATACATGCTTAAATGTACACACAAAATGTATATTTTTGCTATAATAATTTATCATATTTTTTGGTATTCATAATTGATGTGTATCTTATCATTAATAAATGTTCTTTCATAGATTGACTTTCCTTCTTAAATTTAACATATTTAACATATTAAACATATTTTGTGGTACTATGTTATTATATATTAAATATTCTAAGTGACTGATTGGCTGCTGCAACAGAAATTTTCTTGTAAGAGATAAACTACATAAAAACCACTGAAGAACTACCTGATGACATATCCTTCAATATTTTTGGCATCAGATGGCATGATCCAGGAGAGAAGAATACCATTAGAGCCCACAGCCTCTCCTTCTAGTCCTGTAGGTGGACCAGGAACTGGAGGGGAGGAAGTGTATCTATGAGGTGGAAATTCATCTCACAACTTTCAAAAGTTTCAATCATTTGATTAATAATGACTTCTGTATATCAGAAGTCAACAGACTGCATTAGCAGTGCCAGATGAAGAACAGTGCTGTTGTGCACTGATCCTTAGAGCGTTTGTGTTAGTGCGTGCATGAGCAAGTGCATTTTAGCCCAAACTCTGATGAATAAAGCCTCACACAGCAGTGGCATTTCACTGATACTCACTGCAGACCTATTCATTCAGTTCAAAAGCCCAGGCTTAAGTTACCTACGAGGAATTAAACAGGGAAGCCCCCCCCCTCCCACACACACACACACACACACACACACACACACACACACACACACACAAATATCTTTTTCCCATCTGTGCACTGTATGTGCTATATTGGGCAACTTAAACAGCAGGGGGCACAAGAGACTTTAACACTAAAAAACATGACCAGATCAAACAACAAAACTGTGCGTGTGTTTGTGTGTGTGTACATGTCTCACCACTTTCGTTAGTATTGATCATGCGGCTGACTCCAGGGCTGAAGTTGGAGGAGGACACTGCTGTAACAGTGACAGTGTATTGTGTCCCTGGACTGACACTGTTCACATTGGCCTGTGACAACAAAAAGCACACACATATGCACACAGGAATATGCCATAGATCAGTGATTCCCAACCTTTTTACTTTTTCTTTAGCTCAATGCCCCCTTGTGTGTTGGAACTGAATGCAAAGTGGATATGTTTTAACAATATCAATTACATTAACATGGATACTGAAATATCTTAATAACCATTGGATGGATTGTTATGACTTTTGGCAGACATACTTATTCCTATCAGGAAAAATTGATAGGAATTTTGCTGCTACCCTCAGTCTTCAGTGCCATCATTAAGTCCAATAATCATGAAAATACTTGCAAAACTAATAATATTCACATTAGCTTCAGAAGTGCATTGTGCTTAATCACCAAATGTTAGCATGCCAAAATAATTTTTTAGCTAATTGTTACAATTTCTGTGTTAACTAGTTTTCACACACACTTATTTGTGGTACATAGTAACTTGCTGGTGGGAATTATGTCTTGTAAAATCAGTTTGTTGTACTGTACTGGTTATGATACATATACTAAAGTTGAGTCAAAACTATCCATAAAAGTATCCCTTTTTAAGTGTTTATCTAACAATTATTCCAAGTTTGACAACTTTGTATCCTTGGCTGCTAAAGGCATGCAAACATCTGTTATTTTAGTGCATGAAATGCCTGATGAAGTATTACTGTAACTCTATTTGAAGAGAAGCCTCACACAACCATCTGTGTCAACATATTGGTGGCTGGTTGTCAAGGTGACAGTTTGTTCCTACTTGTTTGCATATTTATGTGTAGTGCTACATATGTTTCAATTATATATCTGTGAGACAGATGAAGTGTGCTTGAGTGTGTCTTGCACCTGGTACATCACTCATATTCATACTCATTCTAATACTCAAAAACTCACACCTTATGTTAGCCTCCAGAAATATGACCAAACACTTTTGCCATCTGTTTGTACATCCTCAGCATAGACCATACATGCTTTAAAAATTATTTGACTGCAAGAGTACTTATTTGCATATATAAAATATATTCAATGTATACAGTAAGTGTGTTAAAATCTACATGCATGGCAATACCTGATAACAAGTGCTTATTTCTTACCTGTGAATGTACCTGTCCCATGCAGAATGTGAGCAGTGAGATGAGTGAGTAGAAGGCCATGCTGGGTAGCAGTTAGCTTTTTTTTTTAGTCACAGCAGGCCTCACCAGTAGAGCTGCATCCAGTTAGTGCACAAATGTTAGCAATGTTCAGCAGGCAATCCACTAAGCTGAACAGGAATGACTAGAAGCTGGTTAGTACCATGAGTAAAGGTCACAAGGTTAGTCATCCAGGAATTAGATAATAACGAACTTTGGTCTTGAGGTATTCCAAAATGTTCTTGGTTAGTGGGTCTTTTTATTAGCATGAGGCTAACGTTCTCCCTCTGGTCTGTCTCCCTCTCTAGGGAGAGCTGCTTAAGCAAATGAATGATTCAGGGTTGAGCTCATGAGGCCAACTTAATAAATAATGAGATCTATTACTCAACTCTGTACTCTCTCTCTCTCCCTGAATGTATGTGTGTGTGGTGTGTAAGGTTACATTTTGGGGGGTATCTGACACCTGGCAACTGGGAAGAGTTGGTATTGGGTGTGACTTAATGGGAGAATAGTGTATGTGTGAAGTTTGTACATTCAGAATTATAATGCAGATATTAGTCCAGAGCTTTACCATCCTCCTCTCACCTTGACAAAATTATTATTGCACTTAGTGTAAATTAAAAAATACCCTTGTTACAAGAGTAAAGCAATGTGCCTGATTGAGAATGGTTTATAAAGGTGTATGCACCTGAACGTATCCATCATGTGCAGGGTGCAGTGTGACTTTTCCCTCGTTAGGTTGCAGAGTCACTTGGTAATGATGCACGCAGCCCACTGCCTGCTCCCAACGTAGTGAGAATGCACATGCAGACACACTGACGACACACACTCCTTGTACAGGGGATGGCACTTTTAGAGGGCAGGAAAAGGAGAGATAATGTCAGAAAGATGTGGAAGGTTTCTACAATTCAATAAAGAGGCGATCAGGCTAGCTGAAAATAATTAGGTGCTGACCAGTGCAGTCCTTGCAATATCATCTACCTGTGGTCACAGTCAGAAAGGCCATGCTCCCTGCTGTCATTCCTCTGACCCTCTCAACGCTCACATTGTAGCTGCAGCCATCCACCAGCCCTGTAATCATAACAGCCTGCTCCTCCTTGGGTATGGTAAGTGTGTTTGTGTCTGAAGCATTGGCCACCATGACTCTGTGGAAGTCAAACTCACCAAACGCTCTATCCCAGCTCACAGAGGCAGAGGAAAAGTTGACATCATCCAAATGAAGTGCACATAATCCTGCTGGGCCTGGACATTTTTTTTTTTTTACAATTTTAATACAGCAGTTTTCATTATTTGGACCACAACTGAATTACAGTATCATTCATCATTTATATCTGTAAATTTCTTTTTTTCCTGTATATATATAGTGTGCCTCTTACGTGTGCTGAACTCTCTGTGGACTGCTTCACTGGTGTCTGAGCCCAGCACACTCTGAATGTTGACACTGTAGTCTGACCCTGGGATCAAATCCCTGATTTCATAACTTGTGCCCTGGACAAGAAGCTCTCTCCATAATTTCCTGCCCATAGACAGAAGGTCACAGGCAAGCTGAGAAAAACAATGAGAAAGTTTTGTTCAGGGTTTAAAAAAAGAAAAAAAAAACAATTCCAGTTTCAGCTATTGTGAGTGAAAAACGTGAGACGTTGCTGTCTTAGGTACCCTACTGTATCTACCAATATCACTCATTTATCTCATTTAATATAGGCTTGCATTATATGTGAATATAATGTGCTTGGTCATTCTTCCTGGCTCTCCAAAGATTCATACATCTTTAAAGGGTTGGAAACTGAATCTGTGGTGCGCCAATGGCAGTTGCTAGGTTACCAACAGGTAAGTGCAGAACCTGACACAAGTGGCCTCCTTAATCCTTGGAAAAAAACATTTTGAGTGATGTGTGTGTCAGAGAAATGTCATGGAACACATCATTATGCACATATGTATGGAAGTTACTAGTCTATATGCCAGTCTCTGCTTCTGTGATTGCTGTGTGTCACTGGTTGGATATCCTACCTTGTACCCCTCTACCTGCCCTGGCGGTTCTCTCCAAGTGACAAACACAGATGTCACTATCTGCTCAGATAGAGTCACTTCCTGTGGTACCTCTGGGACTGAAGACAGGTTCACATTAGCATGTGACACCATGCACTGACATAAACAGGCTATTAACAATTTAATGCGAGCTAACAATATAAATATTAGCGGCTGAAACAATAAAGCAAGCAAGTATTTAGTATCTGGACTAATAAATAAGTCCAGATACTAAACGTGGAACGGTGCTGCTCATCAGTAAGCATAAGACGATGTTGTGTTAGCTTAGCTAGCATATCTTGTAATGCCAGAAAGTCACCGTGGTCAGAGCCATTTAGAATGAGCCTTGCCACTCTGGTTGCAGTTCCACCAGAGTTCCACTGATTGCAGAAGTGCAGGGCAAGTGCAGAATGAATGGGGCTCTATGTAAGTAGAAGGCTAAATTTGTCTTTCAACTGATTTTCATCGAAAAATCTGATTTATTCTAAGTTTAATATGAATTACGGTAGCAGTGAAATTAGCGAGTACTTAAGTCCTTTAAATTTCCTACAGGTTGGGCTATACTATTCAAATTACTTGACTAAAAATATTTTCAGAGAAAAGTGGATTTGTAGAGGTGTACTGTATACCCATAGACTCCCATTCATTCTGCACTCGCCCGCAAGCGCCCTCACATGGACAGAGACGTGTCCCGAGCACCAGAAGTTACACAAGAGTGGCACCAGAGAATTTCTAATATATATATATGTGTGTGTGTGTGTGTGTGTGTGTGTGTGTGTGTGTGTGTGTGTGTTCTGTTCTCTGTTTGGATGGTATGATATAAACATAACGCCACTGTCAAACCCGTGAAAATATATAAAATTAATTATTATTTAATAGAGACAAAATATAATTTTTCAAGGAAATGCTATACTTTTATTCTGCACGCACTGTGGGTGTATTATTTAAAAAAAAATTATAACTTATTACATATTCTACATAATCAACCTTTAATCAATCGCAATTAATGTGATAAAGTCCCGGGCCTATGTNACACACACACACACACACACACACACACACACACACACACACACACACACACACACACACACACACACATTCTTCACCTGACCTACACCACAAAGAAGATAATACACCTCTTTGAACAGTATTTGGAAGGCTGTGGGTTGCTGCAGCACAAAAAGTTGATCTTCAACAAATCAAGAAAGTAACGGACTCCATGGATAGAAGGCTGATCACAGCTATTGAAAAGGGTGGTTATATTGGTAACTGAATATTTTTTGAAATGCCACAAATGTTTATTTATAAATTTTGCATTGTTTACTTCCTATTCTTACTCTAATAAATGAAAATAAACAAGTGAGATAAGAAAATTTTAGTTTTTCATTTAGTTGCCTAGTAATTCTGCACACTATTTTCCTAATAATTGTGCACACATAGATATTCTCCTGAGAAAGTCAAAACTCTCACTTTTTCTTAGTTAAATATTTAATTTTGAGGTTTTCTTAACATTTTGGACTGAATGAAAATGCTTTATAATCTCAATAACCGGACCGTGGAGTACAGAGTCAGCTCTTTATTTCTGCCAGAGGTGAGGGTTTTTCAAAGGCTTGGATGTATGTGGTTTCTAAAATGTACAACAATATATAACATAAAAGACCATACCTAGGTAAGATGTCCTCATAATACAACAAATGGGGTAATTAAATAACAACTATTAGCTTAGTTTACAACATTAACTGTTTATTTACTACCTTAACTCAAACTAATTATCATTCATAATATCACACTACAACATCACTTGCTGCTGCCAAAACCAGTCCAGACTGGCCTTTGTTACCAGGTAGAACAGCAGCAATGCACCCTCTGCTGGTTGAGGGTTAGCCACTCTCTTCCCAGCTCCCAGGTGTCAGACAGCATTAATATATGACAATATAACAATATATAAAAGGCCCAAAAAACAACAAACATTTGAGGTGTGTATGTTTGATCCCACAGAGCAGAACTAATGTGAATTGACTTTGGGTCTATATGTCCTATACTATGGAATCAATTGGAGAAAAACATTTCCATTGGCAATGAATGGATTAAAAAAATCAATATAAAATACAAAGTGCAAAAAGCAACACATATTTGAGGTGTGTCTGTTTGATCCCACATAGCAGAACCATTGTGCATTGATCTGGGATCTCTAGGTCATATAAGCTCTATAGGTCATATAAAGACTTTCCCATAGGGAACTACTGGAATTTCTTTTTTATTTATTTATAACAAAATACAACAAATATATGAGCATGTTCTTGCATCTGGCCCAATGATTTTCTGGTACTTACTAGTATGGAGGATAATAGTAGCAGGATTACTCTTCCTTTCTCCATTGGTGCTGATCACCTCAATTGTATAGTGGCTTCCAGGGCTGAGGCCTCCAAAAGTGTAAAATCTGTGAACACAACCATCTCCAGTGCTCAGTATTTTGGGCATAAACTTAAACTAATCCATGTTGTTTTGACTAATTGTAATTCCATTCTCATAAAGTTTCTGACAATAATAAGACTGACCTGGACTCTTGATGAAAAATTATCAGTTCTTGATTGGATGTTCTGTTTTTGATTGACAGGATGAGTCCACTAACTACACCCCTGATCGGATTCCAACTAATGCATACGGACGATGTGGTTTTATTGATAAGAGCAATCTCTACTGGGCTGGGAGCTGGCACATAACAAAAAGCAAACAAAGTAATTAAAATATAAAATAGGACCANGTAACAGAGGAACTGTCTGTGAAGGACTCCTTTTCTGTTCGTAATGCAAAGTGGTAGAGTCTGCCTGGAGTCAGACTAGAAAACACTGCACTCTCACTGAATACCTTCTGCACCTGTAGGGTATAAATTAAATAAGTAAGGAAGCTGACTAATAGCCTAATTATAATTCTTACAGTAACAGCATTAGTTCCAACATAAAGGGGTTTACTCATACAATAATGTTTGATACATAAAAACATGGTCACTATGGAACTTACCTGAAGTAACCACTGATTAGTGCCATGCTCAAGCCAATTCATTAATGATAACAGTGGGGAGACTCTGACAGACACTTAATCAAATATGGGTCTCAACCTGCTTCTTAAACCTAAAAGTACAGTTGAATACATCTACTTTTTTTGTTGGTTTGTTTACCATGAGTGAATAATCACAGTTGAAGCAGATGACCTCATAGCTATGACCATGTCCTTGTGCTGGATCCCAAAGCAGTTCTATGGATGAATCAGTCACCACACCCTCCCTTACTCTGCTGGGAGGGGCCAGACCTTCAATCACAAACCATCATACAAACCATACTGTAATTATTCTCCTAGCATATTCAACATATTAACATTTTAAACACTTGGGAGTCACATGAAAGAATGTTTTAAGACATTACAGTGCTAATAATTATACAGTATAATTCAACGTGGTGGTGTCAACATTAGGGCAGATTAATTTGCACTAGCTGTTATCTGAACAAGAAGAATACATACAAGAATTCTTTTAATTAATGCCAGAATGAGGATAGTTATTATGGTGCAATCATGTGGAAAAACATATTTGGCAGGTTTGCTCCAAAATGAAGAAGTCTCAAACTTTTTTAATCTTTCAAACTATTGAAATAAGTACTTTTAAGGCTTAAGACAGCACCAGAAAATGCTCCAGATTTTCTGTCTGGGTACATTCATTTTTATCAGCCTAGTTTATACTTGGTACAATTATTTAAAAACTGCCAATTTTCAGACAAATCGATCGACTTCGAGTATGCATAATAAAAATTCAGTTAGTGTGATTTTGGGGTAATCATGGCCACCACTGGCCAGCAGATGGTGGTGTAAAAAATTCTAGTTTTCCTTGGCTGGAACAGCTCAGGTGCTGATATGCATGTCAGCCTACAGGATAGGGGTTTGCGTCTATGGTGTAGTAGCTGTGGCACAGAAGTATAAACTAGGTTTTAGGGCTACTGGCGAGGTCAGATAATGTTGCATCATATTTGTTTTAATTTCAAATGATAAGTTTCAAATGACTGAGCTTTGGATGAAATATAAGCATTGCAGCAATAGGAAGAAATACTGTGTATGTGAATGATCTGGCCATTAGGTACACTGGTAATGGATCTTCTATTTTATGAGTTAATTAAAGTGGATAAGAGGCCTAGCATTTATGCTGTTGCACTTAAACTGTTTTGCTGACACCTGCAAGTCAGAAGTATTTACGTGTCTGCTAATGCCAGACATATTTGCATATGTGTGTGTGCATGCAGAAACCTTTGATTAGTAGAAACAACTTACTTGTTTTAACAGCGCGGGCATAGTAAGGTGGTCCTGTCTGCTGACGGCTGGTGCTATACACACTGACCTGATATTTTGATCCTGGACAGAGGTTGCTGAGGGTTATGATATGGTCCCCGACAGAGAGGGAGTGCCAGTGACACATATACCCACACAATCCCTCACACACACGGTCACATAGGTCCGGAGATAGACATACTTTTACCCCGTCAATTAGTCCCAACTGTGGAGGTTGGATATACAGCTGTGCAAAGTTTGTGCCCACTGAATGAGCTATAGCAAATTCGACTGGCATTGGATCTAGACGTACAGACAGACAAAAATAAGCATTATTAAGTATTTGCTGTAGAGCGGGATGGTAAAAAGGGTACTTTGACTTCAGTACAGTGTTAAAGGTTATATTCTCATTTATTTTACCTGTGGTGTGCATGAGGCTTGTCCTCTGACTCCTGTCATTTCCCTTCAGTGCAACAACTCCTATGTCATAAGTTTGACCTGGAGTAAAAGGACCCAAATCAACACATATTGACTCATTTACCTGGATTACACCAGGACTGGATTGGTTTATCCACAGCGAGGAAGCAATGTGGTTACTGATAGGTTGGGACATGATATAATAAGCTGGAAGGTCATCAGGAGGATGGGTCCAGCAGACAGTCAGATTTCCCTGTGTGCTCAACACCAGCAGACCACTGGGAGGCCTCACCGCTGAGAGGCAGAACAGAAGAATATTTTTTATTTTTACTTTAGTCAGCACACCAACTCATGCAATAAATCCATATAATACATTTTAAAGCTACTTTGAATAGCAGGATTGATGATCAAATGCCCATTAATGTCAACTCTATTTACTTAGTAATAATTTCAATCATTCTGTGACTCAAATTCTGCATGATATAGCTCCATACAAAACTAAGACAACCATTGGTAAGGCTAAGGCGCCATGGAGAACTCAAGAGAGCTTGTCGCAAATCTGAGCACAAGTGGCGTAAAACAAAACTGCAGGCTGATTATGCTGATTACAAAGGTCAACTCAATAACTACAACTCTGTAATTAGACAAAGAACAAATTATTGCCAACAATGCTAAAAATCCTAAATTTATGTTCAGTACAATCGATAGATTGGTCAACCCCGCCAGACCACTATCTGATGAGTTTTATTTTTCAGAAAAGTGTAATGAAGTTGCCTTATATTTCAAATATAAGGTTACTAAAATTACGATCACTACTACTAATCACTCCATTGTTAAAAAAGAAAAACCATAATCCACTGGTCATCAGTAACAGGCCAATTTCAAATCTACCATTTGAGATTGGCGAGATGCCATCTTGCTTTTGATTTTCATTTACTTAAGTTTTAATTTGAATTAATCATATACTGTATCTTTTTAAAACTTTGAATACTTGTCAAATTGCCAACATGTAGTGGAGCATTTCTCAACACTCAAATACCATACAATATTTGAAACAAGTATGCAATTTTAGTAAATAAAACTTGATTTAAAAAAAACAACAACCAAACAAACGTGTTTACCTGTCTGGACAGTTAGATGCACCTGTTCACAGCTCCGAATCCCATGCTGGGTGACTGTGTAAACTTCAATCTTGTATTTGGTGTAAGACTCCAGCCCTCCAATCACAGCAGTGTATGACTGCAACCCACCAACCGCAGATGACCTGAAGATGTTGCCCATTCCAATTATCCTCTCTTGTCTTGAAGACATGTCTAGATAATGTACAACAAATTTCCATCCAGCCACATATGATGTATTTGGCATCATCCAGTGAACACTAATCTGACAGACTGTTATGGAGCCGGTAGTGATATTTTGAGGAGAAAGAGGTCCTGTAATAAAGAGAACAGATTTGAAGTTAAATCTGTTAGTTGATCTTTTTTTTTTTTTTTACCTATTACGTTATTGTTCCATTTTTGCAACTTATGATCATGGCTGTTAGTAAGCAGACTCACTTGTGTAAGCAGTTTGTGTTTGGCCCAAGCTCCAGTTAGCTCCAGCAGGGTGGGAAGCTTTAAGTGTGAAAGAGTAAACGCTTCCTGGAGATAAACCTGCCACAGTTACCTCCCTAGAGGAAATGGGGACTTCCACAACTTTTTGATCACTTCTGTGAGTGCCTCCTTTGACCTCTGCCCACTTCCTGCTTCTATCCTTCTCATCTTGATCTGACTCTCCCTTTGTGTCCTCTTGACGCTGGAGGAATATTTTAACAGATGAAGTATTAGGTGAGTTTAGGGATGAGAGATCACTCCAGCGAAGCTCTACCTGTTTCTCTGCCACCTGAACCAAGTCAAATGAGAACAAGGCAGGGACTGGAGGGGCTGTGGCAGAGAGAGAAGCAACTTGAGTTAGAAATGCAAAGAAGTTTTCACAAATTCAGTCATTTACATGCTCTAGACTGTGAGATTAGGAAAAGACTGAAGAAATTCCAAGTAAAAAACATACAGTATTTTATTAAACTGTTCCGATAGTGAGATATTTTCACCGTAATGCCACAGTAATGAAGATATGTTACACAAATTACTTACTCTGATATTGGCAGATGAAGGGTAGGGGGATGTTACAGAAGAAAGGAGTGAAAAAGTATCCTGGTCCCGTGGCATTCCTCAGAAGGGCAAAACAATCAGTCTGATTGGCTGGTAATAATGACATCATGGTGCTTGTCAGGTTAAAGGATGAGCCATCCAACCAGAGGGTTTTGCCCTCCTCCTGTGGGGGTAACAGAGGAGAGGTGTTACATATGGTTAGACATCATCAGCTTCAGATTTGATAATATCACAAACAATCTCCCCCTTAAATAATGACTGCATCCATGGACATTTCCCTGTTTATAAAGTAAACAAAGCAATGGCTTGTATAATTTACTTTGGCACTAAAATCAAGTGTAAATGCCTTTCTGACCTGTGATTCAGCACAAGTGTAAAACTATTTTGACCATTTTCTCAAAATATTGTGATTCTCTACAGGCAAAACGTTTTGTGCAGAAAGGCTCACTGTATATACTGCAGGATATTGTCAAATGACTTAATTTCCTGCATACTTTTGACAGTTATGCAGGTCAAACAATTATTTAAGTGCTAAGGAGATAAAAATATATTGACTTGTAAATAGTCTACACATTCTTGATAAATCCCCCTTAACTTTACTATTCATTGTGAGAAAAACCTGTTAAACAATAATACAAATATGGACAGTAGCGAATATGACAATGTAAATGGAAAAATAAAGTCAAAGTCAGAATACAACATGATTATTTATAATGACTTAGTGATGAGGAGAAAATGAAAAGAAAAAAGCTGTCTCCCGTGTACTTTATGTGTCTATCATAAAGGCTACCTGTTGGTCATTGAGTCCGGTCCATAACAGCGTGAAAATGTTGTGTTTCAGCAGATAAGAAGATATAAAAAGCAGATCTTCTAAGGTCTTTAGGTTGGCCAGGTGACTCCCAGCTGCATGCTTTCTACAGTTGAGCTCAGCATCAATCCAGGCCAGACCTGTTGTTATTACAGTGTAGCAGTTTCTCCCATTGGTCAACCAGCCAGTGTGACATTGAGCTAGAAACAGAAATCATTGTCAACTCGTACTCATAGATCCTAGGTTGCACCCACAATGGCCACATTTAATGGAAATACATTATTCCTTTAATCTTTGTGGTCATATGTTTGTGATACAGCAGATGTACAGTACCTGTTTCTATGCCAATGCTGAGTCTCTGCTTCAAGGTAATATTGAAGTGTTTTAGAGATGTAGTGATCACAGCTTGAGCCTTGAAGTGTGTGCCAGGTTGGAGATCTTTCAATACATACTGAGACTTAACCTCTGATGAGTTAATGTTGAGGTTATGTGTGACATATTGTGTGCGAGTGTTGTAAAGACTCAAGGTAGACAGGCTTTGATGCCTGTTGAGTTTCCATGTTAGCAACGCAGTAGTAGTTGTGCTGAATATATGAAGAGAGGACAAGAAGACTGGAACTGGGCATAAATACAGAAAGACAAGAGCAGAGATTAAAAAAAGAGATATGTCAACATTACCACACAATGTAGCCTCTGACATCAGCATATGAAAGGGTGAATGAGGCATGTAAAGTGCTCTAAAGGTTGGAGAACTAGAAAGGCTCTATAAAAATGTAGTATAATTAATATGCCAGTTTTCCCCACACAAGGACTCACTGAAGTGAATGGTCTTTGCTTCAAGCGTGATATTATTCCTGCTGGCTCTCAATGTGATGTTATAGCCTCTTGGGTCCTCAACCAACCACAGTGATATATTACAGACAGGAGCGCATGTTGAGTGATCAATGGGCTCCATGTACACCTGCAGAGATGTTGTAAAAATGTGTGTCAAAAATTTATATTGAGTTTGCATGCTTAATAAACACAACTCATATATCAAAACTAATGATGCTGAACCACACTATCATTACACTTTTACCTCTATTCAAAACTAATGATGCTGAAACACACTATCATTACATTTTTTTTTACCTCAATTCAAATGTTCTTACCAAATGGTTACTTGCAGTCCTGCAGGTGATTGTGTAGCTGTCTGGATCTTGAGCAATGGGGAAGGGATGAAACACAACTTTAACCTCAACAGGGTTTGAATACTGTTCACAGGTCAGCAATACCACCTGAAGAGGAAAGGGTGTGAGGAGAGTATGGCTTAAATATAATGACAAAGCACCTGGAAAAATATATAAGGAAATCTGCTTTAATATACTTAGAGCCTATAAGTAAACAGAAGAAAAGAAATCGTCTGGGTCTTTACCTTACCTGACACAAACTAGCAAGTAACCACAGTCGCTTTGTTCCACCCATTTGAAGAGTCATTTCATCTCACCAAACATACTCAAAATACTCCCAATCACTGATCAGTCTGGATGAATAAAATCACTTCGGTCACGGCGAAGGACAACAGATCCTGGATGTGCTTTCAACCATTGACAGGCTCATGCGCAGACCAAAAACACGGTGTAAATATCAGTTGTGGAAAGTCCCAAACTGAATTATTTGGGTTGCTGCCGAAAAGCTCAGGGTGACATCGCTAACGGTCCATAAGCATACAAATGATCTATGAGATTATCAGGTAACTATTTTGAAAGTCTGACACGCGTGTAGTTAACAAACTCTAAATAAACCTATGATTGTTACTACTGCAGTTGTACGCACAGTTCGGACTTTGAATTTAGCGCGCACTCAAAGTCCACGTTGAATGAATCTTTTCTTTAGAGGCGAACTTTTATGTGAAAAGGTTACGTATATGGGAGGAGAAAGAGGGGGAAGGAGGGAGAGAGAGAGAGAGAGAGAGAGAGAGAGAGANAGAGAGAGAGAGAGAGAGAGAGAGAGAGAGAGAGAGAGAGAGACTGGATCTATGAGCTCAACCCAATTTGTTCAGGCTCTTTGTTGGGATAAGAACAGTTCACCATGACAACTATGGGCACATGGCCACTCCTGAACTGGCTCCTGAGGAGATGAGAGGTGGGGAGGCTGGAGGTAGATGTGGGCCATACCGAAGGGAAAATAAGTGGTGTGGTGGAGCTTTATGAAGAATTGAGGTGCCCACTAACTTGATGCCTCTGAATGAGCAACAGCCACAAGGAGTCTAGGATTTCCTGATTTCATCTGACCTCTAAAATAAGCATGTGCTCCAAATTGTTTGTAACATTGCAGCGGTGAGATTGGTTTGAATGTGGGATGTGGTGGAAACACTGGCCCATGTGGAATGAAAAGAATGTGAAGGGAGAAACATCCACAGAGGGGTTCTATTATGAAATGGTGACTCCCCAAAAGCAATAACCTTCCAAAGTGAAACACAAACTCATGTCAGCACTCCAGATGCTGAATCAGGACGAGTGTGTGTATTTAATAATTGTTAAAGGAGGAAGGGTGAGTGAAAAGGATGCACCATGAGGACACGGCCACTCATGCAACAAAGACAAAACAAAGTTAAATCATTTATTCACCTAATCTACTTAATTATGCTACAAAAGGAACAAATATCACATTTTTAGGAACTAATATTTTCAAAAAAATCAAAACATTGCATAACACTTTCATTTGTACAAAGGCTACAATGATCTCCTAAGACAAACTGAAATGCATATACATTGTTTGCACACAACAGCAGATATACAGTAAAAACGAAACAACTGCTGTGTTCAATTATTGATAAACAGTTGGATAAGAAGCTAAAGGCATTGTACCATCACAGGAAAGTACTAAAAAGCTGACTGGGTTGGCACAGCAGGTCTTGAAGAACATAAAGATTAAAGTGCAAACTACTTAAAAACAATCTCCCACTTACATCGGTTATTTTCACTATCTTTTTGTTACAACTATGACATGGTCAGTGTTGTAATGTGTACTATTAAGACAAACAGAATGAAACATGGCTGGCTTTCATGCTTGTCCATTAAGTACTCTCATTCATCCCTTAAGCTCTCCTTTGTTTTTCTGGCTGGACCCTTTATTTAGTTCCACTGGCAGGAACAGTCCAGAGGCTCTTGGAAGTTGTACTCCACAACTGTGGCGTTGCGAGAGCAGTAGAGCGTGACTGAGCGAGTTTGTAGCCCGCTCTCACGGCAGCACTTACAGAATCTGGCATGACTGTTGATGTTAAAATTGAATATGGTGGCAGATGGACATTTCCCATCACAAGAATAGACTGTTACCTGAAAGAGGAGGGAAAAAGGATAATGGCATGAGGTGATGCGTAATAGTAGGTGTTTTCTTATATTTATATATATGGTATAATTTTTCTCAGCCTCCTCAAATTGCACATTTCTTTTCTTTCTCACCGGTGCATTGCTCCTGCAGTCATCTTTTCGAATGGTAGTCCGAATGGCCACTCGCTTGCATGTCTTACCATCCTCTTTACCTACACACATATTCACAAAAAAAAAACCATGGACACACAAAGTAACACTCCATAGTAAACACATCACTTACACACATCACTGTAACAAACCTTTTAACACTAAAACACATGGCCACTCCACACACACACACACACACACACACACACACACACACACACACACACACAAAAACCCTTTGATCATTTTACTGCAGAGACCTGTCAGTCACAAACCCTGAAAGGCCTATTGAGCAAGGCTTTTTGTTGCCCAGCAGTAGAAGCTTGTTTTGATTTACAGATGGTTGACAGGGGGCACAGTCCTCACAGCAGAGCTAGCTCTCCTATTGGCTATCCACCTAAACTTAACCTTACTTTTCAGCCAATCAAAGCTAGTCAAATGGATTCTGTGCAGGGCTGGAAAGAATGAAAGGACTAGATCAGAGGTCTTCAACAAGGGGTCCGTGGAGGTACTGCAGCGGGGTCGCAAAAGTTTTGGTTGATTAGAAATTTTATCATATTCCCCACAATTTTTTCCACAAATTTAAATGTCTTTAAATACACATCAACATGAGTCCAACGAAGGCTAGTTGATAATTTGCTAACTTATTAATTTGCTGTCTCACACAGCACTCAGCTATACCCGCTAATATGGAGGAGAGGAGGAGTTACAGCTGCTGTGGACCAGCGGTGTGTGTGTGTGTTTGTGTGTGTGTCTGTATGACAGTGATACTCTCCTTTACTCTTAAGACAGTGTTCGAGGCCTCCATTAGAGAGCGGCTACAAGACAATGTTAGCATGGTGGAGTGAGGTAGAGTTGATTAAGAGAGAGGGACCAGTAAGCTGGTAAATCCAATCAGTATCACCTTATTTAATGATTATTTCACAGCTGTTACATTCAACAGCACAACTAAACGTTCCCACACACCTCCACCCAACCCTGCAGCTCCACCTCAAACCGCTCATGTATGATGTTTTATGATCTCTGTGTGTGTCATACGGTTCTTTAAAACAGTGAACCAGTTGAAAACTGGAGGTGACAGCTACACTCGTTATGATACTGTAAGTGTAATAAAATCTACTAGAATAAAAAACTAGGAAGAATGCTTAAAATTAATCCACAAAAAACAAGTGGTTATTTGAATTGAAAAAATAATTGAATTGAAATTAGTTTACATATTAACACTTTTCTATATCCTGGTCAAAATGAGAAAGGAAATTGAATATTTTAGTACTGAATACACAATAACAAGGTATATTTATACATGGCGCTATAGGACCAGTTTAATATAAAACACAATTTTATGCAATATATATAAGTAGGGAGTTCCCACTCCATCTCTCCATCAGTTTGGGGGTCCTTGGCCTGGAAAACATTGAAGACCCCTGGACTAGATCTGCTTTGTATTATGTATTACAGTGGAGTTAAAAAAAGGTATTAATACTATAATTTGAAATAAACTTTTTCTATATATCATCACACACTGATGGACATGTAGCTGAGATGTCATCTTATAATGGGTTTTAAGACTTAACAGAGTGGAAGAAACAGATACACAACCACAAAAACAGACTCACACACACACATTTACATGCCAAGGGAAAGCCTGACAGTGAAGGTGAATGAGTCAGTGAGAGTCGGGATGTCACAAAATCATCGTAAGTGGGAATAGTGCAAGGTGGTGGTACCTGTGTCACAGTTAGTACTACCAGTGGGGGTTACAGGATTAACGGTAAATGGTAAAACACCCACTCCAGAACCTGGGAGCATCGTCAGGAGAGCAGCCGTCCGGTTCAAAGAACGTCAGGAGAACACACACAAGGTTATGTTTGATGCAGAAATCACAGTTCAGCATCATACACAAACACACAGGAGGGAATTGGTGCAGCTGGCATGCACATGGATTTCACTTCTTTTTTCAGGTTACTCCAGGCAGCCAGCCAAGAAACTCATTCACTTGATGTTCTACAAAGAGCAGCCTAGCAGGACGAACTCTAGCCCCTGCACCATCTTGCATCCTTATTGGTAAAACGCTCACCATGGAGCACCCCTATTGGCCAAAATGCAAAGTCACTGGTAAAGCAGGCAAGCGGGCGAGGCTGCAATGCCAAATCCACAAAGAGAGAAAATGTCATCATGTTTATTTATGCATTTAAAAAGATTTAATTTAAACAACCTGGAAATGTTTTATTACTTAGTATAATTTTGTAAAGTAGGCATAAAGTACAGTTGACAGATCATCACCTTGCTAATGTAGTAATGACTTCTAAACGTTAAGTGCAATCATATTGTATCATTTAGTTTAATTTATTATTTTCTTCTAGTTCTAGTTTTTCACCAAATATTAGAGGGACAAGCTTGGAAAGCCAGGATTTGTGGGAAATATAGTAATAGGCCAACAACAGGCTTCATCTCCACCCTCTACAACAGGCCACACCCCCAACCACTCAGCCAATAAGCCCATCCACTGCCAGGCAACAAGGCGCTCACCCTTCTGATTGACAGCTGAAAGCATTACAAGAAGCATTTAATACATGGAGACTCACATGTCCTGCAGCATCCATCCACATAACTCTGAACCACACCACCATTCTGCAAGAAGAGAGGCAGAAACCATACTTAAAAGCATTACAAAGCATTAGGGAAAGCATTACAAAAAATTGTTTACCTGTCTCAATTGATAGTTAAGAATTTAAATAAGAAAATAAGAATTTAACATGTTTATTGTACAGAGTGTGAGTCAGTATAGTCAGTATAAGTTAAACATACTGTTCATCTCTGATATTGCATTTTTAATTTAATCATCTATAATAATACATTAGATCATTTTTATGAAGTAAGCAGACACAATGTGATATATGTATCTGTTCTACACAAAAAACACAAAACATACAGTTAGGCCTTGAATAATAGCGTCTTAGCTGACAATGAAAAGTACAATATGAATAAACTCCTATATAAACTGCAAATGGTGCAGAACACAGTCGCTCATCATCACCAGGCTCCTTCTATTGAAAACGTCACTGTTGTCCCCCAGCAAATTCACTAGCTCTCTTCCAATCCCACATTGACTTTTAAGATTCTGCTCCTCACTTTCAAGATCCTTCACAACCTGACAACATCTTATCTCTTTGAACTTAATAACATCTACACACTTCTCGCACTCTATGATCTTCCTCTGCCATCCAGCTCTTAGCTCCATCTGCCAACATAATCACCATGGGGTCCAGAGCTTTTAGCCAATCTGCCCCCACCTCTGAAACTCTCTCCCACCTGACATTCAAACGTATGACTCTCTCTCCACATTTAAATACCACCTGAAGATGCACTTATTCCAAGTGGCATACTCTGTCTCACAGTATGCAACCACATTCTTGTGTATCCATTGCATTGTTGCACCTTAAAGTTACAATAATTTATTTATTATCCTTGTAAATTATGCACACTTCCACATTATCTGTGAGTTTATATTGTTAATGCTCTATTGTTGTTTTATCTGTGTCTTGTAAGGTGACCTTCTAAATAAAGTGCATTATTATATGATATAAGTCGATAACGTAATTATCGTGACAGATGTACATACAGTATAGCTATGTACTGTAATTACTGAGGTTATTATTCATGTAGTGAATGCAGTTACTGTAGTTATCCCATGATTCCCACGTGCAGATTAACCCTATAGTACATTAAAAGTTCCTTACCTGAATACACTCTGTGTCATTGAAAGGCGGACAAACCACTCCAGAGGCAAGTATCACTGCTCCCACTGCTGTTTCCATACAGTCATAACGTGTACAGTTCTCCACCCAGGAACTCCCTGCCTGCACACACAATCAAAGTCTATATTGCTCTGAAAACAGTGTTTAGCACATATGGATGTTTATGTGTTTACTCTTACAGTGAAAAGCTCTGTAGTTCCATTTTCACTGGTGAAAGTGCAAGAGACATTTTTACAGGAACCGCAGCACACCTGAGGATCCGTGGACTGTACATATACTTGGTGCTAAAAAAAAGAGGATGAGTAGAAGATGACATGGTGTTAAAGCTACGTTCAAAGAGAGAACATTGCAGAAATGCTTATCTCAAATAAATTGTCTTGGATACATACTGATCCACATTTCTGAGTGCAGTTGACAGAGGTAATTTCCATGGTATAAAAACCAGTGTCTGGATCTCTGTGATGTAGGCAGTGGACAGTATAACACAACTCTCCCTCAAAGTACTGAACCAGAGACTGACCCGGCCCCAGCACTGTCACCCCTTGGAACAGACACACCTCTGCTTTCTCTACACATGCACACACATAAACATGGGATCACTCATTATACTGTATGTGACAAATGGTAAATATATAGGTTAAGGGTCAGGTGAATGAAGCATCAGATGACTAAAGCATGCACTTATGTCATGTGTATCTATGTGTTTTCATGCTTGTATTACACATACGGCACACATGCTGAGGACAGCCACAGTTGGTGCTGCTGTCTGGAACCTCAACTGCCACCTCCCCCTGAGGGAAAACAGTGCTGACTTAACTGAATTTGCACACTTGTGATTCCTTCTAACAAAGAAATTATTAGACAGTGGCTTGTGATGCAGCATTTTGCTGACTTACCACCTGACACACAGGGGGAGAGCTGTCCTCACATTGGCATTCTAGTAGTGACAGAGAGAATTAGTTAAAGAGAGAGGTGGTGTGAAGTTTATACAAATATGTGACAGGCATAACAATATCTGAGAGGGCTTCAATTATTGACTCCATGTAGGGTTTAATTATGTACTTGTCTGTATGTGTGTAAGAGTGTGTAAATACCGCAGTGGTGCTGCGGGCAGCAATGCCCAGGGACATTAGTTTGAATTAAAGAGAGGCCCGGTGCACAGCTCACAGATGATTCAGGGCACAGGTTGACATCACACACTGCAACACATGCAAAAGAGCATAAATGTAACTTTAATTACAGAAAACACACATA